>CAWUFW010024190.1:0-64340 GCA_963921515.1 Calotriton arnoldi
AGTGGTTGTCACAGGGGCAGAGGGGCAAATCTGAGTGTTTGAACTTCCTCACTGGGAGGGCTAACATCAGAGGGATATAATTCAGGCGGAAACATAGTAGGAGGAATCTATGATGAGCTACATTAATGCATGAGAGATATGAAAAGCCGTCACACACTCTTGCGGGAATAAGATCGTAAACAGCTGCCGCCGTTTGTTTGTGATTTTTTTCCCTCCTGAGAAAGTCAGCCCTTTGAAAGTATAGCTCGGTGATTTTCCTCTTCGAAACCTTCATACACAGTGCGGGGTCACTAAATAAAATACACTGCACTATTGCGATCAATTCGGCCTCTACGTAGCTGAGCCAACTAATCCTGCTACTGTGGTCCAGTTTCATGCAGCTAGCAATTATACGTTGTGTTAAATCAACCGTGGACCTATGCCAGATCGAAAGCCAAAGCCGGATTGGGGCCAATCTAATGGAATCAAGCAAGTGGGGTAACCCCAATTCCAAATGTAAAGTATAGTTTGATTGTGATTGGGGTAAGGATACCTGATTTTTAAAAAAGGTGTCTTTGATTCTCTGAAGAGGGTCAGCGTTAACCATCCCCCACACTCCCATCCCATACGTCACCACTACCTTTGTTTTGGCACGATAGATGTTTTTAATCGTGTCGAAAGGACTGACTCCCAATTTCCTTGCAAAGCCCTTGATAGCCTGCAGGCTCCTTTCCATAGCAAAGGCTCTTCCCACAACCAGGTTTTTCCAGGAGTGGTTCTTGTCAAATAGGACCCCAGATATGAGAAGGAGTCTACCACTTCGAGTTTCTTTGAGGCCAGCTGGAATTGGGGGTGTTTTTCTCCTCTTCTGGCACTCGCTATGACAATAAATGTTTTTGCCTCATTTACTCTAAGATCTAATGAAGCCATAAATGAGGCATATGATGTTATAAGAGACTGTATGGCCACCCCTGTCCTGGCAATCAGGACCGCGTCATCTGCAAACGCCAATATCGGTAATGGCTTGTTGTCAAAAATAGGGACGTCCAGGGGGGCTCGAGTCAGTGAGGCCTCCACCCCTTTAGTGTAGATGGAAAAAAGAAATGGGGCGAGGACACAGCCCTGCCTTACTCCCCTCTCGATTTTAAATGAGCGGGTACATTCCCCATTTGCACCATACCGAACAGAGGAAGAAGCATCAGCGTATAGCTGGCGGATGAAGCGAATTATCAGTGGGTCGACCCCCATCTCTTCCAGCATAAGCCATAGCTTTTGGTGGGAAACACAATCGAAAGCCGCTGAGAGGTCCATAAACGTCATATAGATTTTCCCCCCTTTCGCTTTCGTGTACTTGTCAATGCAGAGTGACAAATTGAAACATTTGTCCACCGTCCCCTTTCCCCTCTGGAACCCATATTTCGCTTGAATCAGTATGTTGTTTTCTTCGGCCCAGTTCTCCAATCTGGCTAATAGAAGCCGGCCCATAAGCTTTGCCGTGGTATCCAGAAGGGAAATGGGGTGGTAGCTCTTAGGGGAGCCCCTATCCCCCTTTTTATATATGGGGACAATTACACTCTGGTTCCAAGATGGTGGAGGACCCTCAACTGCTATTCTATTAAACACATTTGTTAATAAGGGGACCCACAAATCATAGTTCTGCTGCAAAAGATCAACTGGGATCCCATCAGGGCCCGGGGCTTTCCCTGGTGGGAAAGACTCCAACCGTCTTCTAACTTCTGTTAGTGAACATTTCAGGGAGCCCAATGGCCTTTCGGCAGGATCGGCCAAAGCTAGGGGTGGAGTATTTTTGAGGCCAAAGATGCTTTCAAAATAAGTCACCCAATCCTCCTCGTCCACGTGAGACTCCAATGAAGGAACCTTAGAGTCCTTAAAATAAGGGGCGTTTATGACTCTCCAAAAGTCCCTGCTGCTGCCCGAAGACGCAGCTTGCTCCAGGTCACTCCAGGCCTTTTCCCTTATCTCCTTCTTTCTTTTTTCCCTGGCCTGTTTGTAGTTACTACGCAGCATTTTGAGCTCTACAGGATCTCTACGTTGAGCTTTAAGAGCCTTCTTGAGCGCTGCCCTAGCTGTAGAACATTCATGGTCAAACCAACCTCTTTTTTGGTTCAAATTCAGTGATTTAGTGCGAGTAAGTGCCATTTTTATTTTCGTGAGGAGTGCTATAAAGTGGGTGACTAAGTGTGGAGACATGGTACCCTCAACCAGACAGAGTGTGATGTCTTCCCTTACTTGCGCTATTATTTTGTTGCCCAGATTCAGCTTCTGTACCTGATCCCATTTTAGCTGGTATCCATTTTTCCTAGATAACAATAAGTTATCTGCTACCTGTTGATGTTCTTTTGCCTGACAAGGGAGATCTAAGGAGCTAAGGAGGATGGCATGGTCGCTGAACGGTGTAAATAAGTTTCCTAAGTGGGCCATTTTACTACTTAATATGGAAGAAGCTAAAATAAAATCAATCGTTGATGCCTGGGAACCCCGCCTAAAAGTTGTCCCTATCTGGCCATGTTTAGTGTTGTTAATTATACCCAAGTTACTTTGGTACAGGAGGTTATTCAGGGTGTCCCCATACTCGTTGTGCGAAAAGTGAGTAAGGGGATTATCCTGGGGGTCCATTAAACCACACACTTTAGAGTCAGAATATTTGCAAAGGTGAGTGTTAAAATCCCCCACCCAGATGATATGTGGCATACCTATTTTCTTAGTTCAAGTAATTTTTCCTAGCTCCCTAATTAGGTCTTCGGCTACTTTATTCATGTTTCGCCCGAATTCGTTATTATAAAAATTTACTAAGATACACGGTCCCTCGTTTTTGAATTCAAGGAAAAGATCTGGAAGTAGGTACTTGGGGGCCAGCCTGTTTAATTTGGACTGGGGTAGTATTGGAGAGCAAGGTTAGTAGTCCCCCCATTGCTCTGCCTGATGAAGAGGGCACTGCAGGAGTATAAAAAGTGCGAAAACCATGGAAAAATACCGACTCCTTTGCCCAGGTCTCCTGGAAGCAAATAATCTCCATGGAGTGCCACAAATTGAACCACTGTTCATTTTCCACTTTAGAGGCAATTCCTGCCACATTCCAAGATGCTAAAGTAATCTTATTTTTGTTCTTACTACACTGGGTGGTGGCGATCAAAGGTATTGCCAGTGTTCCATTTGGTAGACCAGCTGCCGTGGCTGGTTCACCAGGGAGCAATGATGGTCAATCACAGGATTTTAAGTCGGAAAGAGGAGCAAATCTGTTATATCACCTTACCCCCTGGGGAACAATGGGGTCATCCACATATCTAATGGGAGGATGACCTAGGCTTTGCCCACTCCTATTCCCTGCTCCTGGATTTACAACCTGTTTGTAAAAGTGGCATTGCACCACTTTACCATTGTAAAGGTGTAATTTGAGTACTCCCAGACGGAGGCCTGTACACGTTTACTCGCACAAGATGAGCCACCAGAGTGCTGTTGAAATTTATGACCACGCAATCCCCCCCAATTGTCTTTGGGGAACTACCCGCCCACCCCACTCTCCTGGCCATGAGGATTTTGTTTGCCAGGTAGTGGTTACTCATTTCCGAGTTACTTAGGTTATACGAATGCCAATGGAGGCATTTGTCCATCAGTTGTGACGTTGATTCCAACTGATTTTCCCGGAGGGGTGGAACATTTGCCAGAACCAGTACCAGGTGAGAAGCCTCCGGTGGAAGATGAAGTACTATTGGGGTGTGAGCCTCTATATGGTCTTCATCAAGGGGGAGGCGAGTGCCACTTATACCAAGAGCATGGTGAGATGTGGTAGGTGTGTTGGGCCGTGGTGGTACAGATGAGAGTGATCTAGCCGCACTAGGGAGAGTTGGAGATGGAACTACGGGTATATGACAAGGATGCGCTCTGGAGGATTCGACCAGAGAATGGTGGGATATGTTAGATGTTGTTAGGTTTGCCAGCCGCTGTTCGATCTGGGTTAGCTTGGTTATGATTGGGTCCAAGAGTATCATCATCCTTTTACTTATTTCTGCCCATAAATCCTCATTGATGGAAGATTGCAGAGTCAGAGTATTTGCCATTTGAGTCATTTCAGGTGTTCCGCGAGCCAATATAGGGGCTTTAGGTTCTATGACCCTTGACTTTGTGACGCGAGTGGGTTTAGCGGGTTTAGACTGTTTGATAATATTGGATGTACCTGCCCTATGCCGCTTTGCGGGGGGGTCATTTTGAAGGTCCGTTGGTGCCGTAGCAGTTTGGGGGAGGGACTCTGCATCCTCTTCAGGTATAACAAGTGCTGGGCCAGACATGGGGAGCAAGTCCTGTTGCCCAGGTAGAAGATCGCCGGAATCTATCAAACGGGGAGGGCAGACATGTAAAGAGTCTTTCAAAGTTGCCCCCGAAGGTAACCTCGATGGAAAGAGAAGCGGCTCCATTGACAGGCGCCTTTGGGTTAACTCGATTTCATGGGTGAGAACGCTTGCAGCTCTAGATAAAAATGCATCCAGCGTTGCTACAGAGCCTCCACCCGCCTTCTCCACAGGGCCTTTACGCTTTCCCATATTGTAGGAACAGACAGCAAGGAAAAATAGAAAGCCAAACAGTACCTTTTTGGACGATGCAAGGTGTTAGAGGGGGGGCCCAGCCCAGCCCCCTCCGGGCTCCGATGGGCGTTGATGGGCCCGCCCTTTGCCTGGGCTTAGCCCGGGCATGGCCCGGGCGCGTCCCCGCGCGCGTCCTGCGCCGCGAGGGCCACGTTGGCTATTTGTACGCGCTCCTGCGCGAGTAATAGTGGGAGGTGTAGTCCTTGTTGCTGGATGGCGTGGCGTGGAGCAAAGACCCAGGGGAGAGTGGCTACACATGCCACGGGCCACGTTGGCTATTTGTATGCGCTCCTGCGCGAGGAATAGTGGGAGGTGTAGTCCTCGTTGCTGGCTGGCGTGGCGTGGAGCAAAGACCCAAGTGAGAGCGGCTACACACACCACGGGGCCGCGTTGGCTATTTGTATGTGCTCCTGCGCGAGGAATAGTGGGAGATGTAGTCCTCGTTGCTGGCTGACGTGGCGTGGAGCAAAGACCCAGGTGAGAGTGGCTACGCACGCCGTGGGGTCGGTTTGGCTATTTGTACGTGCTCCTGCGCAAGGAACAGTGGGAGATGTAGTCCTCGTTGCTGGCTGGCGTGGCGTGGAGCAAAGCCCCAGGTGAGAGCGGCTACACATGCCACGGGGCCCGTTGGCTATTTGTATGCGCTCCTGCGCAAGGAATAGTGGGAGGTGTAGTCCTCATTGCTGGCTGGCATGGCGTGGAGCAAGGAACCAGGTGAGAGCGGCTACCCACACCTAAAATGTACCCAAAAAATTAAAAACACAATTAACATTATAAAATCTCAATTAAATAAATATTAATAAATAAAAAATATTCATTAATTTATTATAATTAAATTACTTCCCACCCTATTCCTCTATAAAACCACAACCCACTACGGAACTAAATAACGCAAAATGGAATTAAAATAAAATTAATAACTACTAAAAATGTAACACATATATTAAAAAACTCAAACAATACTTACACAAAAAAATACATCACATACATTTAAAATATATACTAAAGTACATAACACTAATTTAAAAAATCAATATTTTAAACAACTATGTTTTTGCAAACGATATGAATGACTTCTATATTTTTTAAATCAACATTTCTTACCTTAAAGTCGATATTCTTGACCACAATATTCTTGCTGTCGATATTTCGGTGTCACGATATTTAAAACTCGATATTAGTGTAAGTCGACATTTCCAACTCGATATTTTGACTTAATATCTCAGCCAGGGAATTTCCATAGCGTGATCTAATTTCATTGCATCGCTAAGTATTAGTTTGTTCAGTCCCGTCTCTTCATGTGACCAGATTGAATGCCATAGCAATATAGGAGCTATCTTCAATCTGTCAGAGATAGACGGGGTTCCCAGTTCGACATGAACTACATAGCTCGAGGAGCTGGGGGTAAGTGAGAGGGTGTCCTTAAGAAATAAATCCTCGACTCTTTTGATGCTTTGTATATTGGCCATTCACCATACCCCTGTACCATATGAAGCCACTGCCACTGACTTGCTTGCATTTATGGTAAGGAGTTTGCTTATTGCTTTAAATCCCAGTTTTTTGTGAACATGGATATCCCATTAATGGATTTCTCCATGTGTGCGCATCTGCTGATTATCATAGGGGAACACGAGTTCTTATTATCAAAAAGTTTCCCTAAATAGCAAAAGGTGGGTGATTCACTCAAATTGTGTTCTTCTGCATGAAAAGTGGGTTTTATCTCAGGTTTGGCCCCATAGGTCATGGTTTAGGTTTTGAAACTATTATTTTCAAATCCAAGTCTTCCATAAAAATGATATAATCATTCATAAGAGCGTGTAACCCCCTCCCAGATACAGCATCATTCTGCATATGATAGGACTGGGAGGGGACGAGAACCCAGCATTGCTGTGTCCCTAGTTGATATACTTAAGGCAGATTTTACCCGGTTTGTATAGAGCAAGAATAAAAAGGGGGCTAGGACACAACCCTGCCTGACCCCCCTTTTGATAGGGTTTGCATCCGTGTACAATTGCCTTATATAGTTTGTAATTCCTGCCTCAATCCCCAGGTCCTCCATGATTTTCCACAGCCTTGAGTGCGATACTCAGTCAAAGGCTGTGGACAAGTCCATGAAGGAAAGGTACAGTGCCCTTTTTAGCCACTGTATACTTTCCTATGATGGTACTTAGCTTCAGGCATTGATGAACAGTGCTCAAACCTTTTTTAAAGCCAAATTGGGTATCCACCAATACGTTATTTGCTACTGCCCACTCTTCCAGTCTCCTGAGCAGGATGCGCCCCATGACCTTCGTGGTGGCAATCAGCAGTGATATTGGCCGATAATTTTGTGGTAGGGATTTTTCATCTTTTTTATAAATCGGTATAATGATCGAAGTTTTCCACGAAGGGGGGGATCTATCTACTGTGGTACCATTATAGACATTTGTAAGCAGCAGGGCCCAGAGTTGTGGCTGCTCCCTGAACATATCTAAGGGGGTCCCATCTGGACCTGGGGCCTTCCCGTTACTACTCTTGCCTAAAGCTCTAGCCACTTCGTGCAAGGACAGGGGGTGGAGGGGGTGCTGTGAAGTAGTACTACCATGCATATCTGCATTCACAGCTCTATTGTGTGCTGCTTCACCTACTCTGGTCATCCGGTGGTCTTCATATATTGCTGAAAAATGATTTATCCATTCTTCCTCTGCTATGTGAACTTCAGTTGACGGTTCATGGGAACCCCTAAAGAAGCTGTTATTTATTACCCTCCAGAAGGATTTACTAGCATTTAGTGCACTGGCTTGTACCAGTTCCACCCAAGCTGTTTCTATCATACGGTGCTGTCTACGTGCAATGTTCTGCTTAAAGTGCACGTGAGCCAATCTGATTTCTTGCAGGTCCTTTGGTTTCTGCTTTAATGCAAAGTGAAGCTGTTTTCTCGCTAGTGTTCACTCAGAGTCAAACCAGCCTCTCTCACTGGCTCATGTTGGGTGCCTCCTATGACTCAATGCTTGTTTAACACAGTAAGTGATAGCAGAGAAAGAGTTAAAAAATATGTACTAGGTCATCCTTGGAATCTAAGCATATCTTGATCTCTGGCATAGTGTGCCATATAATGGGTGGGAGAAAGACTAGGTGGTCTACTTTTTCCCATTTGATGGAGAACCCATTTTTAGATTTCAGATTTGGGTCAAAAGTCAACTTAGTTCTAATTTTAGGTATTATAGGTAGGGTCGCCCTAATCCCTATTATTGCATGATGGCTATAGCCTGTAAAGGTAACATTGAAGCCACTAATGCCTAGGTCTAAAGCTTCGGAGGTCATAATAAAATCTATTATGGATTCATAGTCACTTCTAGAGAAAGTAGGTGCTAAGCTATTATTCTCAATGTTATTTTGAATTCTCAAACATAGTTTAACCATAAGGCTATTCAAAGAGAGCCCATATGCATCATGTTTAAAGTGTGTGAGGGTCTCACCTTGAGTATCTGTAATGTCACAGGTTGATTTGGCTGTATGTGGACAATGAAATGTATTAAACTCCTCAACCTAAATAATGCTTACGGGGTTATGATGGAAATCCGAAACTTTCTCAATGGCAAGTTCCAGGCCTATTACTACTTGGGTTCTTAGGCTAGCAAAGCAGTTGTTGTAGAAATTAATTAGTAACATATCCTGCACCTCGCCCAATTTGTATAGTAATAGGTGGAAGTAAGGAGATTCATTAAAGAATTTCAGAATTTTCAATGGAATGGTATTCAGGATATAGGTCGCAAGTTCCCCTTTAGCCCTGCCCTTTTCAGATGGTACTGCCGGGGTAAAGAAGCCTAAATATCCATTGATGTGGTGGGCCGACATCTCCCATGTTTCTTGGATGCAGAGAATATGGGCGTCTGATACCAAACTATGCCAATCAGGAATGCTGATCTTGGTTTTAAGCCCGGAAACATTCCACAAGCTAAGCCCCACCCCGAGGAGGTCTTTTGGTTCATTCGCATCATTACTTTGGTCTACAAGTTCCTTCACCCCTGGGTGCACGAACATCTTGAGGTTACTCCTCGTATTCCTTGGTTGTGCCTTAGCAGGCATTGGATATGGTGTTTCGTGTCCCCCCTTTGGAAGGATTTTAGTGAGTTTCCCTGTCTGCGGATCAAGTCAGTCCAGCTCCTCTAACTAGTAAAGGGAATCAAACCTGTTGCCACCCTCTATGGCTCCCTTGGGTTTCTACCAACGTCTAATTGTGGTCCATACTGGATTTCCCTCCTGCCTTTATCTGGTATCTTAAAGTTCTGCGGGTCAGTATTAGCCTTTCCAGGTCTATAGAAGAAACCGAATGGGACTGCAGAAATTTTATTATTCTCCACGGTCATTGAGCTGCAAGCATAAAGGACCCTCCCAACTACTTCGGGAAAGCAAAAGTTCACAATTGCACAATCGCCTGCAATGGTTTTCTTTCCTTTGCCCACCCAACTTACTCGCCTTACCATTATTATGTCATTATAAATTTTGCTAATCCCTTTCAATCCAATACTCCCCCCTATTCATTGTGCACATTTATTTTTTTAGTCCCCTATGGTTTCCCCCTTATCTTTCGGCATCGGGGGGACACCTACAAGGGCAACCACATATGGTACACAGTCAGGCGGTAGATCTATAGTTCTTAGGGAAGATAGGCTGGTTCCATGGGCTTGATGTTTTTTGGACTAGTGCAGGTTTAAACGTTTTATTTATGTTGCTAGTTCTCTCATAATTCTCAGAGCCGGTGGTAATTCTAGCTCCATTACTCTCCAGAACCTTTACTTGTTTGTAGCCTCTGTTCATGTCTGGTGCTACTTGGGTTGGAACTCTTTTATTACAGGCAGTGCTCTTCAAGTGCTGGTCAGGTGCTCCAATTATGGGATTGCACAAGGGTCTCGACCGCGGTCAGTCGGTTGCTCAGGGATAGGATCAGGGTGGTCGTTCTCTGCTCCATAGCTACCAATGTGTCCTTAATGCCTTTAAGGGTTATCATCGCAGGGTCCTGCTCGTCTTGCGTACCTTTGCTAGGGGCAATCTTTCTAGACATGTCTCCAGACTGTCTCTTTCCTACCCTGATAACCATTTGAGGGGGAGGTAACTTAGAGTGGCCCTCTCGTGTGTCTTTCTGCTTTGATTTCTTCTTTGGGGGTGATGTTGTGCTTTTCTCAGGGGAAGCAGCTTTTAAAGTCCCAGAGTATGGGCCATGCCCCTATGATGGGGCTTGGGTAAAATTTCTTGTTTGTAGCTCACGTCCAAGTGTAGTTGGAACTGTGGAGTCAAATGGCTCTGCTAATATGCGTGCCATTTTTAGGGTGGCTTTAAGGGTTGCCTCAAGTTTGGCCTCAGTGTCTTTAATTTTGCTGTTCAAAACCCCCATGGCGCCTGTTAAGAACTTTTCTAATGGGCCAGTCGTCACCCCCTCATTAGGTTTATGCTTCTCCATACTTGAAACCAGTTACCTGTGCATGCCGCTTTGGTCCGATACGGTGGGGTAAAAGCAGATAAGATCCGACGTTGTCTTTTCATTGTATGGAAAGACCACAGGGAGTGGGCCAGCCGGCCTCGTCAATGACGGGCAGGGCCCCTCAGGTGCTGCAATCCAGGTGATAGGTTGTCTGGGACGTGAAGTCCCGCTGTTGGCATCCACTAGGAACTCACAATTTATAGCAGAGTTCAGATATCAAGAGGTGCAATGTTCGCTCAAGCCAGAGCACTCAACCCTGCAATCAGGTTCTAATTGGCCCACCACATGGTCAGAATCCATGCACAAAGCAGTCTCATTCCCCACCGCCGGCCCCAACCAGCACCGCTGGACCGACCTGTAGTTGCTAGCGGCCTTCAGGCATAGGGAATGTTTGTACTCACCGACACAGCTCAGGTCTCCAGCTGGTGCTCAAGCATCTGCACAGTTTGCGCTTGTTGTCCTCACAGCTGTACGTGCCGATCCACTTACTCCGGAGGCGACCGACGGCCTCCTGCAGGCCTCACTGATCCCCCTCTTGGCTTAGCGGCTAATTGGCTCCCCGCAGGTGAAAGCGGGATGGTCACCAACTCCCGCTCTGCCCAACTGCTACGTCGGCCACCAGTGAGCCGCCCCGTCTATCAGCAGGGTGCCCGTCGCCTTTCCACTGGTTCTGGACCGCACGCCCCCAGCCGCTGACTCTCTCTGCTACTCTCTCTGCTACTGCAGGCAGGACTCGCACGTCCAGGCCCAGGCAAGTCTCAACCCGGACCATGAAGCAGCAGCAGCAGACCGCTCGGGACTTCTTGGAGCCCAGCGCTGCTCTCGCAGGTCATAACTTGATGGGCGTTTGTAGTTAAATCTTCAAATCGCACAGCTTCACAATCTGGTAATATCAAGTAGAGGAATCGTTCTGAATTCATCTCAGTGCTAGACATAAATTCACATCTTCACAGTTATGGGTTCATTTATAAGTTAAACCAAATAATTCATTGATATTCACATTTTCTTCATCTAATAGTCCTAGCATTACCATTAGAAATTCTTGAGCATCCTGCTGAAGATTTTGAGAGAACACTACTGATCCAGTACAATCATCAGTGAGTTTTCTTAATCCAGTAGCAGAATGTATAATAGTTCTATCACTTCTTAATTCTTCAAGTAAACTACACAGTTGTGAAGACATTGTTTTATCTACCTTTTCTTTAATAGAATTTGTAAAATGAGGCAAATGATATAGTCCATTTAACACTACATTTGCATAACAGTTCACTCCAGATTTATTATCAAAGAGATAGCCTTATATTTTGTCAATTGTGCTCTAATTTCCTTTTCTTTCCTCCCTGTTGATTATCTTTTTGTTCATCTTTCTGTTCAACTGTGATAGACTGTTAAGAATTTTTACCCTTTGGACACAGTATTGCTTTTTGAACCACAGGATACTGGCCTAAATGAGGAGCATATTGAGCTCTTAACCGATTATACTCCGTTACACAGCTCACATCAGCACTTACTTTCTTCTCATCAAAATCAATCAGAAATAAACCTGACAATTTTCTAATTCACGACAAAGCAACATATAACGTTCCTTCGTTGAATACACTACTACCAATATTAACAAGACCTGTATCTACACTTAAACCTTGCGATTTATGAATAGTTACTGCATACACTAAAGACACTAAGAACTGCTTTCACTGGACATACGTCTTTCACAAGTAGGAAACATACAACACATCTACCAATCTGCTTAACTTCAGCAATATCATCAAATTGTATGGCTAAGTATTCCACATCATTTCTGTTTGGATAATTAACAAATTTCATAACTTTACCCATTGCACCATTCACTAGCCCTTCTTCAACATTTAAATTACGACGTAAGATTCACGAGAATTTTTCGAATCCTGCAGCTTTTAACACAGACTTTTCTTAACTATCCAATTTCGATTGCAGTTTTTCTGTTAGTAGCACTGTAACTCCTTGATGTTCCATTTTATCATTTGCTCTAATTTCGACAATCCTACATTTTATCGTTTCTAACTGGACAACCACTTGATAAAGCCCTGATACCATGCTTCCAACTGATCTCTAGTAAAGTAGTTGTTTTGTAATAACGTCAACACTTTTATGCATATTGGCAAATGTAAAAATGTAAACTATATTACGAAAGAGGGGGCACATACTTAAGCTGTCGGATATACAACTGTTCACTATGCTTAATTTAAATCCCTTAGTAAAATTGCAGAGTAAGGAATTCTTGTAGTGGGTTATTGTGTCTGTACCCTTTTATCGATAATTCTGCAACAGCAGCATTACTGTTCCATTGCTTTCTGTTGTACAGATGGCAGAGTGGCCTGTCTGCTGCAGTCTTTATCTGATTGACAAACTGATCCCGATCCAGCTAGTTTCTTTTTCTCTAGCTAGGCACTCGTAAACCCTAACATTTGAAGAATTTATTAGTAACTTTGCTGCAGTATGACATTTTTGCTGAAGGAATACAACACAATGGGCCCGATTCAGGAACTGTATTTACAATACTACAGTAGTACTACAAAAGGCCATTCACCAATTTTGGCCAGACATGTCTTTTCTGTGGCAGTGATCTCAGCATATGCAGGTATCTAATGAGTAGTAAGTGTGGGAGTGATCACAGAAGTGGTGAGAAAATGGAGAAAATTTACTACAAATTTTAAGGGCTCAGGGAAATCTAAGGAGGGGTTTGAGAGGAACATGCAAATACAAAACCCTCACCCACAAAATATAAGGACTATTACAATTCATATATTCTTACAGCCCTAAGGATGAAAAAACAGGCTCAAATCTACCCCAGCCCAGCCTTATAGTAAATCAAACACCACACTTGACCGACCACCAAACCAATGGTACTGCAACGCACTCTCAAGAAAATGTCAAAGGGAGAGAATTCATATACATATTGCATATATATGTTGCCATCTACGAATAAAATCTGACTTACCTGAGCAAATTGGAGTGGCTCGTTTTTTCCCTGCCGAAGCGTGACTGTGGGGAATCTTCGATGCAATATATATATATATATATATATATATATAAATATATATATATATATATATATATATATATATATCCAAGAAAGAATCTTCACTCATGATGCTTTTTGAAAATTCAGCTGTGTCATCTGTGCAGCCACTGAGCAAACCATCTTGTACTACCTGAGGAAGGCGGAAGCTGAAACGTTGTAGTGGAAATATATATTTGTTCTTTGGTGAATCTATCTGTTTGAGTCACTTCTTTCTTGGATATTTTATTTCTTTGTGACTCATTGTATCCTTTGTGATCCAGATTTTTGCCCTGGCTGGCTGTTGTTTTCTTGTGATCCTTCATCTTCAAGTATATATATATATATATATATATATATATATATATATATATATACATATATATATATATACATATATATATATATATATATATATATATATTTATATATATATGCCCAATTACTAAATGTGCACTCGCAGCGTGGCTCGCGGAATACCCGTCATGTGATCAAGGCCCAGGCAGGGCTGAAACGCGTCATGGCTGTAGAGGTGTTTGGGGAACAATAAAAAGACACTGCCAAGATTATATGTGGTCCGTGCTCCGTTTTTTGAAAGAATCAAGCTACAGCGGAGTTTTCTGGATATATATATATATATATATATATGTATATATATATATATATATATATATATTTATATATATATGCCCAATTACTAAATGTGCACTCGCAGCGTGGCTCGCGGAATACCCGGCGTGGACCAGCCTAGAGAGCAGCGCATGCAGTGACCTGACAGTGGAGGTTGGGTTTACATCTAACTCCAATGGGAGCGGACCGTTGAGTGAAGAAAGCCGCAAGGCTGAAATGCGTCTGCCTAAGTGTTTCACAATTACAGCCTTCTACACCATGCGCCTGATGTTAAGGCAATAAATTCATTTGAAGATCACCAGCAAGTGTCGGACCCGTTCTTATTTGAGTGGGAGTGGACTGTATATATATATATATATATATCAGAACCAAGCGACCCTTCCAGTTGGAAAGACGATAGCCCACACAGGTAAGCGGATCCAAACTCCTTTAATTTCATTAAAAACGAGCGGCATAATGGATTTCAGCACTCCGTGCCTTCCTCAGATGCCTTTGCTCTTTGAAAGATTCTCTGTCCACTTTAAGGAAACGAAGCGTCTCACTGGATTGGTGGAGACACTCCTTCCACCTTTTGAAGGGAAGATTTTCCGGACTCGCTGCCCCGAGTCCACTTGCTGCAAAGACACACGTGGAAGTCCTTGCCCCAGTGGGCGGTGTCTGCAGCTCCCTCTGCATTGTGGATCCTGTAGTGTAAGGGGCTGGAATAGCTGACCTTCACCCAACCGATAATACCCCCAGCGCGCCGGAATACCTTCGCCTGAGTAAGCAGAGGCATCTTTATGAAGTCATAACCCAGTTTTGACCGGCCTGGCAATGCGCTGAGAGTTACGGTGGTCCGGCGCTTCCCAAGCGCCTTGAGACATTCCACCTTTTGCCACAGTCCGCCAAACTCTTGAGGGTGGGGGCTCGAGTGCGAGTGGCCGCGCACACAACATCAGAACCAATCGACCCTTCCAGTTGGAAAGACGATAGCCCACACAGGTAAGCGGATCCAAACTCCTTTAATTTCAGTAAAAACGAGCGGCATAATGCATTTCAGCACTCCGTGCCTTCCTCAGATGCCTTTGCTCTTTGAAAGATTCACTGTCCACTTTAAGGAAACGAAGCGTCTCACTGGATTGGTGGAGGCACTCCTTCCACCTTTTGAAGGGAAGATTTCCCAGACTCGCTGCCCCGAGTCCACTTGCTGCAAAGACACACGTGGAAGTCCTTGCCCCAGTGGGCGGTGTCTGCAGCTCCCTCTGCATTGTGGATCCTGTAGTGTAAGGGGCTGGAATAGCTGACCTTCACCCAACCGATAATACCCCCAGCGCGCCGGAATACCTTCGCCTGAGTAAGCAGAGGCATCTTTATGAAGTCATAACCCAGTTTTGACCGGCCTGGCAATGCGCTGAGAGTTATATATATATATAAAAGGAAAGAAGAACAGAACTCTGAGAGGTTCCCAAGTTTAGGTGGAGAGCAGCTCCATTGTGGAGCACCGTACAACAACACCAACAACACTCTGAATCTGCTCACCTCAAATGTCTGTTTTATAGCAAAGTTTTTAAGCATAGGATTAACACAGTGCTATCCACACCGAGCTAGAAAGGGACAAAGGTACAGATTCACAAAGGTGTCATGCAACGCAGCACAACACCCAAAAATGCTGCATTGCGTGACAGGAAGAGAGAGCAGCAGAGTGGCATATTCACAGAGATATGGCTCTCTCCTCTCCTCTCGCTAGCACCGGAGCTGATTTCAGCTGCGTGCGCCAGGCACACACCTTAGCACCTTAGTGCTAGAGTGCGTGTCTTAGTCTACCATAGGTTTTGGATAGGAAGGTTACCCTTCCTGTACAAAATACTATGGCTAGACAAGTTTAAAACCTTTTCCTACTCTGCATGTGTGATGTAAAGTGCAGCACACATGCAAAGTCGGAAAAGCAAGGACACATGAAAACATTTCTCCTTTCAACACCTGCTTTTCAGCAGCATCACATTTTGGCCCTAAACCATGTCTACTAATGTTAGTGGATAGGGTTTAGTGTCAAAAAGCATGGGGGGTTTTTGAGCTTTGGAAAGCAAGATGGCAGTCATGTGAGGACGGCTGTTTTTTGCACTCCTGCATTCCGGGCCCATTGCTTTGGATAGCCGCTCCTCAGCTAGTTCCTCCGAGGGAATGAGGTCAGGGATTGGCGTTGCTTTCGCTCTGCTAGCTGTCTGGTTGTTCATGGTAAAAGGCAC
Organism: Calotriton arnoldi; assembly: GCA_963921515.1. Taxonomy (NCBI): domain Eukaryota; kingdom Metazoa; phylum Chordata; class Amphibia; order Caudata; family Salamandridae; genus Calotriton; species Calotriton arnoldi. The sequence continues at coordinate 15,934 of CAWUFW010024190.1, forward strand.
ACTCCTGGTGTATCATGTGCTGAGGCTGCTACATTACCACACAGCCCGCTGGATGGCTGCTGTTGCAAGGTGTCAGATGGAGTGGGGGCCTGTAATGCCTCCGTTGAAGGCAACGAGAGGTTCAAAAACCTGAAGTGGTGGAGCAGCAACAGTGGAGTCAGACCTGCGGTGATCGGACCAATCCTCGGGGGAGAAGAGGACCCCAGAGTCAAGAGGGGTGGAGGCAGCAGTTACGGCAGGCGTTGCAGGCTCATGGGTGGGCTTTCTTAAAAAATCTAAAAGCATGTGTTGTTGCATGGCAACGCACTTGTACCACCAATGTAATGCCCCCTTGGCATTACATTCCATACGAACCAACACTAATACCAATTAGCGCTAGTTTGTTAATCCCCAAATAGGTTTAGCATCGGGTTAGCATTACAAAAGTAATGCTAACCCGACACTAAATCTTTGTGAATCAGGGACTAAGGGGCATATTAGCAAGACCGACGATAAAATTATCGCCGTTTTAGCGGCAGGAAACTGCCGCTAAAACGGCGATAATGGTCTTGCTAATATGCGTTATAGAATTCCAATAGAAGCCCAGGTTAGATGTGCAGGACTTCTAACCTGGGCTTCTATTGGAAGTCTATAATGCATATTAGCAAGCCCATTATCGCCGTTTTAGCGGCAGTTTCCTGCCGCTATAACGGCGATAATTTTATCGTCGGTCTTGCTAATATGCCCCTAAGTCTTTTGCCATTTCTACAGCAAAGTCTTTAAGCATAAGATTAGCACAGTGCCATCCATGCAGAGCTGTAAAATGACAAAATGTTTGTGTTTAATTTCCTTGCTTTTTGGGAGTGTGTTGCTGCAGTACCAGTGGTTAAAAAAAAAGGGAAATATGTGGACATGTAAAAAAGATCTTTATTTTAGTGTAAACATTTTGGGGCATATTAGCAAGACCCACGTTAAAACTATCGCCGTTTTAGCGGCAGGAAACTGCCGCTAAAACGGCGATAATGAGCTTGATAATATGCGTTATAGAATTCAATAGAAGCCCAGGTTAGATGTCCTGCACATCTAACCTGGGCTCTATTGGTATTCCATAACGCATATTAGCAAGCCCATTATCGCCGTTTTAGCGGCAGTTTCCTGCCGCTAAAACGGCGATAATTTTAACGTGGGTCTTGCTAATATGCCCCTTTCTTCTTTCTATGAAACAAAATAATTCCTGCACTCAAAAGTGAAGATCAATCCCATAATGTATCCACACTTTTGTTCTAATATAAATGTTGTTTTATATTAGTTTACTGCTTCTGTAACACTGACAATGTTGTGGGTCTAATAGTCCCAGAAGCCAAAGGGCTCAGGTTGTACCTTGCACATTTCCTAATAGTGAAACCTCAATTTGAAACTTGACAATTGGAAGCAGGATGCTGTGAGAATTATGAGGCTTCTATTGTACAGATGAATGATATCGTCCCCTCAAGCTCCTCCGATGTACCTCGGGGTGAACATCTTGACACCTGAACAATAGGTTTACTCTGAGTGTAGCAAGTTTCTGTCATGTGATCAAGTTTCATTGATTTGTATTAAGAGAAATAGTTCCAGACTGACCATTTTCTAGCATGAGCACAAGTGAGTTTAAATGTGAATTGTCATTAATCGTTTGCTGTGCTGCTTCTTATTTTTGCATTAAATGCTAATTGGACTTTAGGCCTCCCAACATGTTGTGTTTTATATTTAACAAGCAGCCTTGAAATAACATTTTGGTCCTAGGGATGTACCTTCGTCAGACAAATAAAGTTGCCTGAGCAGATTGGAATAGACAGACTGCTATGTGGTCTTTCACATGAAAGTTCACATGAAATGGTGTAAAGGTTTTAAAGTGCACAACAATTTCAAGAAAACCGGCTAGCGATAATCAGGTTAAACATCTGTTTCAGTTTACACATAATGTGGGTCCATTTATTTTCCCTGTTATTTGCATCAGTCACATTTTATTTCGTGTTGTATATAAGACTAACTCCCAAGTAATATCCATCATGGTACATACTATGGAAAACAATTATTAAAATATATACATATATATTTCACTCCCATGTTCATCATCAGCAATATCTCAGTCTAATATCCACCACTTAATAACACCTTAATAATGATATACTAGTCAAAAAATGATTGGGTAGTGTCTGTGTTTGACATTGAGCCTAATAGATCTACATTCTTGCATAGCAAGAGGCAAAACAATTGTATCAGTCTGGTTCAGTCATATCATTTTCATCTTGATGTTGACACACATTTTATGGTAAAACATATGTAAAGAATTAATTAATACAAATTATATAAAGACACTTTAATTCATTGAAGAGGCAAATATAGGAATCAGACATTCAAGTTACAGTACCACTACAAATAAATCCCAATTTAAGGGCCTATTTACAAATTTTGCAGCGTTGCCCTCTGCCATTTCCAAAACGCAGGGATGAGCTGTATTTACAACAATATGGCGCACCCGTGTGCTATCTAAAAATAGCTGCCTAGAGCTAACACAGACACTCTTGCGCCATAGTACAAAGGTGCCTGTGTTGCCGGTAAGGATTGTTTATGTGCAATAAAGGCGATTTTTTACTTCTATGTTTGCTGCATTCTGCAGCACACATAGAATAAGCAAACCATCATTATTTAATGATTGTTTATGTGCAGGAAGGGGTACCTTCCTGCACATAAGCAATCATCAGTGGCGCTTTGCTTTTTTCTATGTGTGCTGCAGAATGCAGTACACATAGAAAAAGCAAAAAGGAGAAGATATGAAAGTATTTCTCCTCGTTGCACCATTCTAACGCCTGCTATTACATGGCGTTAGTTTTTGGTACTGCCTCAGATTTACAGATCCTTGTAAATCTGGGGCAGCATCAAAAAGCAATGGGTTTTGTGGTGGAACGCTCACAGCAACACCCAGTGCACCCCACGTGAAAGGGTACGATATTTACAAAGCAGCGATAGACCACAAAACGTAGTTTAACGCCACTTTGTAAATATGGTGCAGGGCATTGCGCCACCGGAACATCGGTAAAAGTGACTTTCCTGTGACGCAATCCCTTTGTAAGTATGCCCCTTAGTACTTTTGGATGTTTCTTATCTAATCCAACAATATATGTGGAATCTAGTTTTATCATATCCAGCTCCTGGTTTTTTCCTCTGGGATTTGGTTTAATAGTGTCTATGTCATGCTAGCATAAACGTTTCTCATTGCTTTAATGTTTTTGTTGGAAATGTGTATCCCCTGGATGTGTACTATTCTTTTTCCTTGTTGCACTTATGTGCTCCAACGTTTGGTTTTTTTACCTTCGAGATTTGTGCATCCAACATATTTCACAAGTAAGTCAAAAAAAGAGGGAGTCACCCCAATGTTAAACAGAGGGACGGGGTGAATACAGAGAGAAAAAGACACAAACAGTCCCTACAATGGATTATGGACTTGGAAGTCCGTTAGAGCAGGGAGGCCGTCCGTCCCCCACCTGATTTTAAATCATCAACCAGTACGCTAAAGTCAAGACCAGAACACCACATCGTCAATGCAAAAACGTCGATGATAGTATTTAGAATTCTGCCATTGAAGTTTGTGGCACATCTGCTGGCTAGAATAGCCTGACAGAGCTGATTTTAATCCGTGTATGTCCTGTACTACGGTGGCTCTAACGGACAAAGAGAAGGCACTTATTATCATTTTTAAAGGCCCTATCATTGTAGCCTTCTGATGTGGTATGAGGTCTTACCCTCCACAGATTATGTCATTTGCACATAATCCAATTTATCGTAAGATTTTATGAAAACTTTTAGTCCTGAGGAAGGTGAAAATATCAAGGTCTCACCGAAACGCCGCGTCGACTGTTTTTAAAGTTTTTTTTACCTTTTTTGTGATTTATTTAGATTGTAACCTCCCTTGGGAGGAGTGTTATTACACTAATTGTATAAACATGTGATAAAATTTGTATGTTCACAAATATACTTTTACATAAAATAAATTCCTTTTTATTCATATACATTTTGTTTTTAATGTTGATAAAATGAAAGTTTTCCTTGTTCATCTTTCGTGCTAGATTGGTTGTACATATACAGAGACACTTGATCCTAAGTGAGGCGTTTTGCCCTTTCCATAATCCATTATAGGGACTGTTTGTGTCTTTTTCTCTCCAACATATTTCAACCTGCACTGGCATTCCATGCATAAACTGCATACTTCCTCCATGTACTAGCCTTTTTGGTATAGTACTTCATACAATGTTTGGTCCACACTGTTTTTTCAGTCTTTGCAACTTTTGCATTAAAATAATACATTGATTGTTAGGGGTGATTTCTTTTCCTCTTGATCTGGGAGATACATGTGCACTAGTTGATCTCTTACTGACGAACTCCTGTATATAATTGGTGGGTGATCCTCTATTACGGTGTTTAAATCTTCAACCTCTGGACTAGTTACCCCAGCTATCCATATATGCAATGTAAAAGCTCTAGGAAGTGCACGCTATGGAGCTGAGCTGTGAGGGCAAACTCCAACAAACAAACTCACATCAATAGAAAATACATTTTTGAGGATTCTCGTTAATTTATCACAGAGCTCTTCGATGCTACTATTATTTATGGATCTAGGAGTAAAAACTATCTCAACAAGGGCAAGCATTAGACTCCTGCTTTACTGGCGGAGATTAAGGTGCACTCAGGAATTAACACAATACCAACTCCCTCTTGAAGAGATCATTTCTAGATAATCCACTCTTGGCTTGGAAAAACTATGGACAAATAGGATGCACCGATATAGATATCCAAAGATCAGATAAAAGATGCATATTGAGTATGTGTGTCTACAGTGCAAATTGGAAATCCTAGGTACAGGCCTTTAAGTGTACCTTTTCTGGATTTCAACTCTGTCCTCTTGTTTGAATATTTCTTTGATATCATCTCGCTCCTTACTGCTAAGAGACTATGGGGTAAGGTAATGGGGGAGCATCGCGTTAAGCACAAAATGCTAACACCATGCTCCGCCATTCCGAAAACACAGGTATGAGCAGTATTTACAAAGATATAGCACAACCCTGCATTTTCCCTAGCGCTGGCGCTAAATTGAGCTGCCTAGCACCAGTGCAGGCACCCTTGCACTTGATGCAAGGGGCCTGCATTGAGGGAATAATTGTTTATGTTCAGGAAGGTGTCCCTTCCTGCACATAATCAATAACAAATGGCGATTTGAAACTTCTCTGTGTGCTGCATTGTACAGCACACATAGAAGTTGCAAATCGTCATATTTTTAATGATTGTTTATGTGCAGGAAGGGACAGCTTCCTGCACATAAACAATCATTCATGGTGTTTTGCTGTTTCTATGTGTTCTGCATTGTGCAGCACACATAGAAACAGCAAAAACAAGGAGAAATATTTTTTTATTTAACAGAGTTTTATATAGTGCGAACTTGACCCGGATCGGGTATCAGAGTGCTTTACACAATTGGCGTTATCAGTTGCATTACATGAGGACACATTCATTTTTGTTAGGCACGGGGAGATTAAGTGATTTGCCCAGAATCACAGGATGTTCAGCGTCATTGCAGAGACTCGAACCCAGTTCCCCAGATTCGAGGTCGACTGCCCTAGCCGTTAGGCCAACTCCTCTCTTAAATCAATAAAAGTTTTCTCTGGTCTTAATGTTGGCGCTGCCTACTATTTACGCCAGCCTTGTACACAGGAGACAGCATCAAAATCAGGCAAACTCTCTACTAAAGTCCCCTCTCCTGCTTCCTCCATTCCTCTCCAAGAGTCTATGTCATTGAGAATGATAGCCACCTGGTCACTGCGGAACCACCGCCTATAAAGCAGATGTTCATTTTAGTGAATAAGAAAATCGGTACTGTATTTAACACATCCTTGGTGAGTGTATTGCAGGGAGAAGGGTCAAAAGTAGTGGGGGGTAGATGAGACCTACACTTAGCTACACTACCAGTCTATATAGTTTAGAAAAACAAATGTTTAATGAAGTTTGGTGAGAAGGAATGAAACCTACGGCGTTATTATGTAATTTAATTATGTTATTTGCAAATTATTTTTTGTCTTTTCAAATAAAATTGTCCTACACAGGGGCCTATTAGAAGTCAGTGGGATATAGCCTGACTACTTTTTTGTCTTCGGTTTTTTTCTCACAAGGGGAGCATACAATGCTTCTCTCTGCTAGAAAAAAACGCCTCCTTCCTTTCCCTACTCCACCAACCCCATTTCCTCACCCCCACCGCAGACTGACCCTTATATATTTAGGGGCTTATTTACAAGAAACTGACGCATCTGGATAGATGCGTCAGTTTCCCTGCGCCTGCATGCGAAACCCTTGCGCAACCATGGATGCGCCGTATTTACAATACGGTGCACCATGGCGCAAGGACTGACAGATGCGTCAGAAATTTTGATGCATCTGTTGGCGCAAAAGTCACGCATTGCTGGAGCGTGTCGCAAGCACGACGCAACTCCAACAATGCATGGGGAGGCCTATTACTAATACACTGCGTCACTCCTTATGCCTGCTCCAAGCAGGTGTAGGGTTTTGACGCAGTGGCATCCTAGAAGTGGCGCAGTGAAATCTTGTAGATTTCACTGTGTCACTTCTACGAGGCTTTCCCGCGTTGGAACGCCCACCCTGCATACATTATACCTGACGCAGGTATCATGTGGCGCAGGGCTTTACAAGGTGGCGCAGCTCCCTAGATGTGCCACGTTGTAAATGGGCCGCAACATGGCGCATTGTTCATGACGCCGCTGCGTCACAAAAAGTGACGCAACGGCGGCACAAAAGTGTCGCAAGGGGCTTGTAAATCTGCCCCTTACTTCCTGATCAGTGCAGTTGGGAAATATATGCGGAAAACAGTACAGAATGGCGTATTCTGAGTGGTTTACAGGCGGAAAGACTTGCCCCACATGCTAATTCCCCATTTCCTGCGGTTTAACTCGTAACTCCATAGCACTGAGCGGATTTCCTACATGGTAGCAGTAAATTCACATCTCGTAATTAGGGCATCGCTGCTTGTCTTTAGGCTCGCAGGTGTAGTGATGTTGCAGTGACATCCCATGACGGCGCTCTTTGATTGAGGATTATCTTTTAAACACGCATCCGAGCTGTAATTATATATCACCGGAGACTTAGACGCTCCCTGATTGGCTGGTCCAATCCAAGGTAAGTATGTAGACGGACAGTTCTCGCACCGTTTCTACGCCGAGCGGAACAACTGCTGTACGCTAATTAAAGGGAGATTGGCAGGAATTCATTTCCAGCTGTGTGGAAACGCACGGCTCACTGGCTCCTGCCTGGAGATAATTATTCCCTCTGCGATGCGCCATGTTCACATCACTTCGTGAGGTGAGGTCTAGACAGGCATTTGTTTCTCAGTTCTTCGCACTGCAAATATGAAGCGCGGTAGGAAAGAGATTTGCTGTACTAAATGTCTTCTACTCTTCTGTCGGATATATTTTCAGAATTTCCGGCCTGGAGGATTGAGCACATGCTGCTCGGAGCTTTCCTAGGAGTTTGCATATTCGCACGGCCCCTTGTCACATCTTTTCAAAGTGCAGGCAGGCCTGATACATAATTATGGAAATTGTGTTTGCCTGCCCTGGGTTGGCGTACTTTGTGATCTTGTGCTCGTTTCTTTGCTTCAAAATGAAAGGCAGAGTCACAACTCCAGCGGCACAGATAAAGCAGGGTTCAAAAGGGTCTCAGATTTGTTGTCAGTGGCTCTTTCTCATAACGTTCGGTGATGGGTGCCTCCTGCCATGGATCTGCGTTATAACCTGAGTTTTAGTGGCAATCATTTGCATATTAGAACTGTATGTTGTGTTGCGGGCCCTAGGCCCTCATACTGGATGAATGACCACACGCACACATGATTTGCGGTACTAGAACTGGCCACGAGCACATGCACCCGGGCCCTTTTATTGGCTGGGTCACGTCCCTCGTGACGTCTGTGATGGATGGGTGCAGGTGTGTCCACTCCCACGAGGGAGTGGCTGACTAACCAACTGCCTGCTGAGACACTACAACGTGTCCCAGCGTGACACTATATTCCTCCCAAACTTTATTCAAAATAAAACAAAGTCCAACTTCTGGAAACAAACTATTCACATAGGACACCACACAGTCTCTTGTTCCAGAGAGGCAGTCCGCGGGACAATAGTGGGCAGGTGCAGCCTGGAGCACCCAAGCATCTCAGCATGCGTCCATAATTTAAACAGTCTAATGGGCATGAACGATGGGTCGATGGAGTCCGGATTCTTTGGCAGCCTGTCCGTCATATTAATGTCCTCTCGCACACTGCTAGATAAACTTGTGTGCTCTGGCGATGATGCTGTTGGTGTCTGTCAACTAAACGATGGTGCATCAGGAGCGTCGGTGGAGTCCTGCTGCAGAGTCTTTGCTTGAGATGTCTGGGCACTACGATGACCAATCGGCCATGGCTGTAATGGCGATGATGTTCAGGACGTTATCCTCTGATGCCGTGGTGCCTCCCGGTACCTTGTCGGTGGAGCCGCTTCTCGACCATCTCTCGTGCGAGGATCCCTGGATGCAGGAATGTTCTTGAGGCCCTTGTGTAGGGCTGCCTTGATACTGCATGGGCTGTGCAGGGCTGCTTGTTGGCCGCCTGGGGGCCGCTGCAGGAGCACTGACAGGATCCGACGACGTTGTTCAGGCAGCCGCCCGGGGGTGTGACTTAATGGTCGTGGGGTTGCCGACAGGACACAGGGGCACATGGACTGTCGGATAGCCCCTGCACACTTGGTCTCTCATTTTGATGGAGGTGCCTCGGTCTCTTGGTTCTTCTGCAGGTGCAAGGCTCTACCCCGGTGACAATGTCACTCCTTGGTTGGATGGAGTGATGCACATGGCAGTGATGTTGTGGTTGCCATTGAACCTGGACGACAGGCGGTGGCGACTTGCTGGGAGAGAGGATGTCTGGAGGGACTTCGCAGCCATGTATCTTCGTCTTGCTGAGGCTGTTCTTTACCTGTGGCATCTGTGGTCAGGAGTAGGGATGCCATCCGACTTAGACTGTCAACGCTCGTGACTGGACAGTCGAACTGGGAAGCATTGGAGAGGGACGTGGTTCGCGCTAGCTGCGGTTTACATTTGGTTCTCCCATTGAGCTGTCTCCAGGGTCGTCGGTCCACCTTGGTGGCTGTCTGGTGCCTACGGGTGCACTCTTGGCTTGCGGTGGTATGAGTCTTCGTACTTATCCCCTTGTTCTTTCCAGCACACCTGTGTTCGTCCGGTTCTTCATGGTGACGGGATTGTCACTCTTCTTTGCACGGACCTCTTGCAGGTCTGTCCTGTCAGTAGGACTTGCTTCTACTCCTTGTGGACCTCTCGTAGGTCCCATCCCCTCCTCAGGGATTTTCGCGGTGCTCATTTACCAGGATAAAACCAAACAACCATGCCAATACTGATGAACAATTCAAAAATTATTTTCTAGAAACCTCATAGACATCAATCTATGACAACCGAAAATCTTCGTTTTAAATCTTCAATTTATTTTCAATCTGTTTCTCTTTTTTTCTCAATAAAGTTTTCAACAATTCAAAAGTTTTATAAATACACTGTACAAAAGCTATCTACAGACACCATCCTCTCACTTCATCTTCTTTTTCACACATACAAAAAAGTTCATTCACAACCATTTATAACCCACACTGCAATCCATCCAAACACAAACACAACAAATCCTTCCTGGTTCGACAGACTTATTTGAAATTTTACAACCAGAGGAGGCCACCAAACAACGAACAATTCATAAATGCCACACTTTCAAATGCACTATGAAACGAACTTCAAAATAAATTTGCAAAAATGACAGAATGTTTTAAAGTGCATCACAACAAAATAATTACAAAACGTTTGTCTGGTATAATAACGCAAGGTCGACGCGTTTCGAACCCACTTCTTTTGAGGGCTTCTCTTCAGGACCATAACATCTTAATTTATCGTAAGGGGCCCTACTGCTCTCTATGTCTTATGGGCAAATGGTAATGAGGGGGGTGTCCAAGTTCTTAAATATCCTTGTAAGTTCTAACGCATCTGTGGAACCTATTCAAACGACGGCTGACTCCACCATGAATTGTCTGCTTTCAATTAGTAGAACTGAGCCACAAGAATTACTTCGTGGGTGGTTAGCTCTTCTTTAAATATGCATATCTTTTGGTTTAATTTCAGCTACTTTTCACCACCGGCTTCGCCGCGTCTCGCAGTTTTTTCTCTCCTGACGGCGGTACACACTCCAGCCGTAGTGCGTCTGTTACCACGTTAAGAAGAGCTAACCGCCCACGAAGTAATTCTTGTGGCTCAGTTCTACTAATTGAAAGCAGACAATTCACGGTGGAGTCAGCCGTCGTTTGAATAGGTTCCACAGATGCGTTAGAACTTACAAGGATATTTAAGAACTTGGACACCCCCCTCATTACCATTTGCCCATAAGACATAGAGAGCAGTAGGGTCCCTTACGATAAATTAAGATGTTATGGTCCTGAAGAGAACCCCTCAAAAGAAGTGGGTTCGAAACGCGTCGACCTTGCGTTATTATACCAGACAAACGTTTTGTAATTATTTTGTTGTGATGCACTTTAAAACATTCTGTCCTTTTTTCAAATTTATTTTGAAGTTCGGTTCATAGTGCATTTGAAAGTGTGGCGTTTATGAATTGTTCGTTGTTTGGTGGCCTCCTCTGGTTGTAAAATTTCAAATAAGTCTGTCGAACCAGGAAGGATTTGTTGTGTTTGTGTTTGGATGGATTGCAGTGTGGGTTATAAATGGTTGTGAATGAACTTTTTTTGTATGTGTGAAAAAGAAGATGAAGTGAGAGGATGGTGTCTGTAGATAGCTTTTGTACAGTGTATTTATAAAACGTTTTGAATTGTTGAAAACTTTATTGAGAAAAAAGAGAAAAAGATTGAAAATAAATTGAAGATTTAAAACGAAGATTTTCGGCTGTCATAGATTGATGTCTATGAGGTTTCTAGAAAATAATTTTTGAATTGTTCATCAGTATTGGCATGGTTGTTTGGTTTTGTTCTACGGGCTCAGCCTTACTGATTCGAGCCAAGACCCCTTGTTGTTTTTCTCATTTACCAGGATGGCAGGTCACCCTCTTCACTCGAGGGCGTTGTGCTTGCGCCTCGAGCCTTCACTGTTGTGGTGCCTGCCTCTGTGCAGGAATGCTTCGTGGGGTCAGTCACTTCATGTGATGTGCTCCTTGCTTGCTGTGTGTTGTGGCGTCCAGCCATGTGTCGCATGTCTTTGGAGCACATGTTGTGGTGGCAGCTTGCCACGGGGAGTGTGCGACTCTCCTCCTGCCTGTCTTGGGTCACTTGCGACTCCGTCTTCAGGCAGTATGAGGGATGACACTCTGTGGTGTCTTTGGCCCACTGCGGGGCGGCGCTGGTGGAGTGGAGATGTAGAGGCTCTCCCTTCTGCCTTCAGCATTGCTTCTTCTCTGTGGAGAGGTCTCTCTCTCTTGGGCGCCTGCCCGTGCTGTCAGGTTTTCAAGTGCAGCTCGCTGCGCACCTCTTACTTCTCCATGGGTGCCCTCTTCTGGCACCTGACATGCTTGTTCTTCTTTCTTGCGGTGGTGGTCGTTCACCACCAGGGTGGGTGGCGCAATTTCCTTGCTTGCTGTGGCATCAGACAGCCACAGGGGGTTGCACGCTCTGTGCACGTTCTTAATGTGGGGCTTGCTGTCTTCTTGTTTATTTGACGCTTGCTGGGCTGGTGCAGCTTTGTGCTTCTTAAGGCTCTTGGTGTGGCGAGTTGCGCTCTTTCTCCATCCAAAGGAGAGGCAGCCCATTGTGGGCATGTGGTGCATTCAGCGTAACTGCTGGAGGGATTGTTTTAGACTCTTGGTTGCAGCCTAGCTGGGCTGTACCTGTCCGGAAGTTCCTGCTTTTCAGTGACTGTCTTCCAGGGTTGATGCCTATACTGCTGGGCGTGGACGACTCTTAGCATTCCGCACTGCAGGCCATGGGCAGGATGAGGGTACCTTCTGGTGCCTTGCTAGGGGGCATCGAGCAGCTCAGCAGGAGTCCGTACGCACCAGCTCCTCACAGTGGCAACGCTGTCAGTGGGAACTTGCAGGTTTTAACAGTCTCTGTTGAAATGCTGTTGCCTCCTGGAAGGCGGGGCAAGTTTTGCTGACGTTGCAGGGTATGTTGCTCCTTTTCCTCTTGAGCGTTCCTTTGTGCGTGGAGTTACAGTCTCTCGACCTGCAACAGGTAGGCAACTCACTTGAGTGTGAATGGCACTCTTTTGGTCAGTCTCTACTTTCCTTTGTGATAGGGCAGACTTCACAGTGCTGCTGGCCGTTTCCTTGTAAGGTGTTCCCATTAAGCTAGTGCAGTAACCACCAGTAGTCACTAGGTGGCAGTGACCCTATTCATAGGCCCCGGCAGCTTTCCTAACCTGCGGGCCTAGCAGCCTGTGAGGGCACTAAGCAGTAAGGTGCTGAGGCTGGAGATGCAGGTGCAGGCTTATCTGGTCAGGGGCAGTCCTTTTCCTCCCAGGCTGTGGCACCCATTCTCCTTTCCTCTGGACTTGTGGAGATGGCACCTCACCACCAGGGAGTGCATGGCATCTGGCAGCCAGTTGCACAGCAGGATAACGTATGCTGGGGACACTGCAGGCCATTTCTTGGTGTGTGGGGCAGACTTTGTAGAGGTGGTGGATTATGCCGGCCGCCTTACTTTCCCTGTGTGTCGGGGGCCAAGTGCGGTGCAGGAAGATGCTGGAGACACAGATGCAGGGGCACACAGCACCAGTACGTTAAGGCGGTTCCTGTCATGCACGTTTTCCTTGCACGCCGCCACAATAGACTTCGTGCTAGGTGGCTTTGCTTTCACGAGATTGCGAGCCTCGTCGAGGCTGCATATTTCCCGAGGTGGTCACTCGGCAGGGTGCTGTGTACTAGGCCGCAGCTAGGTGATGCTGTGCACTTTTCTCATGCCACAGCAGTCTCCTTCCTGCACCCAGGATAAAGGTTGCCTCCCATGAGTTTCTCCAGTAAGTGTTGCTGCCACTCTCATTGGAGGATGCGGCAATTTGCCTCACTCTGCGGGCTGTCTGTGCTTGGGGATGCTGCACGCACATTGCCTATTCTGATTTGTGTGTGGGGGCATCAGCGCTTTCACTACTCTCATGCTGCCCATGCTGGCCTCGCGGCTCCTTTCCGATGCCGACACAATGATTTCTCTCAATGGGGCTTCCTCAACCGACACTATTTATCGGGACATAGGCGGCAGGTAGCAGAAAGCTTTCTGGCAGTTCTCTTGGCAGGCCACAGGCCATGCCTTATTATGCGGGCACAGTATTCAACAGGGTGAGGGCCGTGATGCTTATATGGGATACGGCCGCAGGCCGATCCACCCTTCCCTCATGACACTCAGCGTGTTGTATGCCCAGTGGCGCGCTTCTCATACGTTCTTTAGGGCGGATGCCGGCAGGCAGCACCGGCGACAGGCACCTTGGCAGGTGGGGGGGCACTTCGTTTGGCATGGTGGCATGTGTGTGTGTTGCTTACTCTGCTCATGAACAACAGCGTAGCAGCCTCAGGACACTCAGAGCTGGTATTGGCGCCATCCTCTTGCTAATGAAGTGTCACACTTGACAGCTTGCTGGTTGCCTGGATGGCGTATCGTCACTCACCAGGCCGCTATGAGAGTTCTCCTAATCGCCGCTTACAGCAGGCCAGGGAGTTGCCACACTTGTACCGCAGCTATCCAACTAGGTCACAAGGGCACACCTCCGTCGTGGCAGTGACCGCCAAAGCTTGGATGCCGCGGGGGGGAATCCTTGCCTCATGCACTGAGTGTCAGCAGTGCTGAGATGCCTCAAGCGTGGTGCATGTTGCAACACTTCTCCCTCTTTCTTCAGCTGCTGGCAACAGATGCAGGGAATGCCCCAGACATGGGCTACTCTTCCCCACATGATGAAACACCAAGCAGTCGACGGTTCACACGGGGATAGGACCCCTCGTCGCCATTGTTATGTTGTGGGCCCTAGGCCCACATGCTGGATGAATGACCACACAGACACATGATCTACGGTACTAGAACTGGCCACGAGCATGTGCACCCGGGCCCTTTTATTAGCAGGGTCACGTCACTCGTGATACCTGTGATGGATGGGTGTGGGGTGCAGGTGTGTCCACTCCCACGAGGGAGTGGCTGACTAGCCAACTGTCTGCTGAGACACTACAATGTGTCCAGTACCACACTACACTGTATATTATGTAATATCAGGATCTCTTTAACTATGCTGTCCTCCTCAGAGCTGACAGTGCAACTGCACCTGTTCATCCATTTGCTTTATCATGTTTTTATAGTATGGGACATGGCCGCTGTTAAACAAATGGTCGCTTGATTTGAACTTCAGCTCAAGCTTTAACCCCTTAAATGTCACCACCTCTGGTGAAAAATCAATTGCAAAAAGCACATCGCAGATATTGGGGCTGGGCGCTCAGAGATCACTTTCAGCTCTTTCTCACATGTTTTGAGATCAGTCAATCAAATACTCAGCATAATTTTTAGCACCGCTACTCAATCTTTATTGATCATTTGAAACATTGCATTCCATTATCGCAAATACATTGATAAAAGCCTGTTAAAAAAATACAAATCTTAAAAACAGTTACGAGCAATAAAAACAGTAAATAATCTAAAACTCGCATGAGGATTACATCACACAATTACAATCAACTAGAGCAAAGAATTGTCTAGGCCTTTGTTTTGCACACTAGCTGACATTTAACACCTGATCATCCAAGCTACATATAAGAATTTGGAAATGGCCACAGCCACAATTGAGGAAGTGTCACTTTTACAAATTCTATATGCTTCTTCCCTGGCTGATAGACTAAGGGCTCTACACATAGGCACAATCCACTTAGACCTTGGTTTTGAAATGAAATGAAAACAACAGCAGATCCCTGGTCAGACCTCCTCCAACTAACAGTAAAAGCTGCAACCGGAATGGACCCATATTTGAATTGGAGGAGCAGTGTCGAACATGTGCTGGGTGGATAAAATCCATAAATTCCTCAGGCTTGCACAGCAATTTGTGTACGAGAAACACACTTGTTAGGGTCCCAAGCGAGGGTGAGTGGTCCCTGTGCCTAATGGCTCCCTCATTCACACTTTTTTTTAACTAGGTCAACATCCCATCTCAGGATGGACTGTGGCTCACTCCAAAATGTTCCCAGTCCCAGTTTGATCCATACCTTCTTGAGAGCCCCAAACAATCTAATTTTCCCCGCTCCATTAGCCATAATAACATCCTCTAAGCCCTCCCTGAGATGGAACAATTCAATGGTGCTCCATATTCAGATCCAGTACAGTAAAGGTCTCAGGGCTAGCCGTGACGATATCTCATGGATACCAAGATCCAGCCGGAGCGGCATCAATGACTTTCATTTCCCTAGGCCCAGGAGACTTCTAATGAAATTGTTTTCTGCTATGCACAGGGCGCTGATGTTGCAGTAGCCCCATAGTTCCGCCCCTTACAAAGCAACCCCTGTAGCCTGAGCATTATAGATTTTTACTGCTGGGTGTTAGAAATGGGATGTCTGGTTGGCTAGGGTGGGCGAATAAGCCTGGCAGAAACCACCACTCTAGTCAGGGTAAGGGAGTTACACACCCAAGATAACCCCTGCTCACCCCCTTGGTAGCTTGGCAGAGGAGTCAGGCTTATCCCAGAGGCAATGTGTAAAGTGTTTGAGCAACAAACTCACACAGCAGCGACACACAAGGCACACCACAAAAGAAACTCCACACAAGGTTATATAATAATAGCCTTTGTATTATTCATAAAGACACTTTAGAACACAATCACATATAGTACACTGTGCCACTAGGCACTTGTCATGACTTCACACGGATTACATGAATCACTTAGGCCAATGTGGCCACTGTCACAAACAGTACATGAATCACAGTTAGTTAGGGCAACCAGTAACTACTGGCAAGAGTGCACTTAGCATAGCAACACACCCAAACACCAGTGACACACTAGGCACACCACAAATAGAGACTCCACACAAGGTTATATAAAAATATCCTTTGTTTTGTTCATAAAACACATTAGACCACAATCACATATATCATTGTGCCACTAGGCACTTGTCATGATGTCACATAGATTTATAAAATCACTTTGCCACTAGGCAATGGTCACAACAGTATAGATAGTGCAATCAAGTTATTACTCATAGTCCGCAAACGTTATAAAACCATCCTTACTGCGCATAAAGGCAACTCCTGAAATAATGCCCACTATCTTGTCAATGCAAGGATTAAAGTGACATACCAAGACATTCAGGTTATGACATGCAGCAGGTAATGATTAACACACATTGTTCCCCCTAATCGTAGTGAAAAGCTATGGCAAAGCGCTAGTGCGCTCAGATCAGGCTGTATAGGGTAATTTTCGCAATACTTGGGTGGCAGGAACACTTTGCACACCTCCCATAGGAATTACGATAATTTGCCTCGTGTTGAGAAAACACTTGAGTAAGTTTTAATCCTGGCCCCTCAAGACTGGGGAGGCAGTGGAACGAATGTGGCGCAAAAGGTATGCAGGTACGGCCCCCATGGGTCAGGGGAGGTAATTGCAGCAACCACAGGTATGTACCTACCCCGGGGCACACACTGCCTACTCCTGGGGGTGACCTCTCTGGGTCCTCCGTGTCGATCAACAACACAGCAACTGCCAGCGAGCCCGCGGTGCAGCTGCTCCCGCAAAGGGCAGTGCTGCTTGCTGGAGTGTGGGCCGGTCTCCTCCTCCGCTGGAGGGGCCGGACTGAAAGACAATGGGGCCGGGCTTAGCCCGTATGTGCGGCACGCACTAGCCCGGGGCAGCGGCCGGGTGAACAATCCTTGGAGGACGTTGCCTGCCCCTGGTAACAAGGAAGAGACGATGAGCCTATTCTTCGGCAACCGTGGGAAATGAAAGAAATGCCGGTGCAGTGGTCCCGCTCTCAGCAGGGTGATGCACAGTCTCACCAGCTCTATGGGCGGTCAATTGGCTCCTTCTTTGTCGGTGCTACCATCTCTCCACGGTTGTTCACGGTGCAACAGCGCCTCAGGGCACAGTTAACCAAGGATTTTCCTGCCGTGCAGTTCGTGGCATGGATGCTGCCAAAACGGGAGTGAAGTCTGCACACAAGAGCACTCTTCCTTCGAATATGCAGCAAAGGGAATTATCCACGTGCTGATGGCAAAACTACCCACTCCATGGAGAACAACTGGGGGGCACAACACAGGGAACCAGCAGCAGGCCGGCACATCAGGGTACTTACAGTAAAAAGTGGCAGTCCTTCTTGTAGCCCCACAGGCCACTGGTCAGCACAACAAGCAAGGGAGTCCTATAGTAGTTCCTCCTGGGCGCATAACAGCCCCTTCTGGTCAGGTGCAGTCTGTAGAGCGAGCAGTGGCTGGTTAAAAGTCCCATGTAGTGTCTACTTTCATGGGGCCACAGCCCCTGTACTTATAGTTCAAAAGTCTTTGTTCTGAGGGCACTTCACACATTCTACAGAAGGAAAGGAACGAAAGCAGCTGGGTCATAGATGACTGCACCACCAGGACTAGTCACTAATTAAAGATGATATTGCCCACCTCAAATGATCTGCTGCTTGTAGATAATTAAAATGAATATGTGAACTGGTTGGATGAGAGGCAATATATAAACACAAACAATTAGTACAGAAAAGCACATCAATAAAAAGCGTCAGAAGAGAGTCGTTTCTGGTCTTTTATTCTCAGATGTGCTTGATATGCGATTGATAGAACCAGCCAACGCGTTTCGCCCAAACATGGGCTTCTTCAGGGCAATAGGTTAAGGATTGAGCTATATCCTCAGTAGCTGGGTCAAGAATGATTTAGATACAATCCTACTGCGTATTCCTGAAACTCGTAGTAGAGAGATATCCTATATGTATAGGCAATGCGATGTACTTTAAAACAGTATTAGCCGTATCCTGAAGTGGAGCCGTGTCCGGGAATGCGTCCTGTAGTCAGCACGTCACCCCTATTCACAACCCAAGCCCAGGTCCCAGACACACTACAGGGGGGCGGAGACAGCATTGTAGAAGGCAGACACAGCCCTATTGAGGTGAAGCTGCAACTTCTCCCACCAATCTAAATGCAGACCAGGCCTATTCAGGTGCAAGGGAAACTCCTCCTGCTACTCTAAATGCAGCCAAGGTCTGTTCAGCCCAGCTCTGAGTCACCAAGGAAAGGCAGGACACACCTCAACCCCCCTTGTGACTGTCTAGAGTGAATGCCATCCCCTCTCTCCTGTCAGTCAAAACCAGATGGTGAATACACATCCAGGCAGGGCAAAAAGGCTAATAAGCACACAGAAATGCCCACTTCTAAAAGTGACATTTCTAAAATAGTAATGACAAATCCACTTTCACCAATAAGCAGGATTTATCACTAGTATTCCAAACATACCAAACATGGTCACGCTACCCCTCTTATGTCAGAAATTTCCACTGAAGCACATATCAGGGAATCCCCAATGCAAACCGATGAGAGGGCAGCCTCACAGCAGTGAGAAACCAAATAGGCTGTTTGTCACTACCAGGACATGCCACACAGTTAAGGCACATGTCCTACCTTTTACCTGCAGAGCACCTTGCCCAGAGAGCTAACTAGGGCCTACCTTAGGGGTGACTTATATGTAGTAAATGGGGAGTTTCGCATGTGGCAACCACTTTACATGCCACATCACTGCAGCAGTAAACTGTGCGCGCAGGCCCTGCAGTGGCAGTGGCCTGAGACAGGTTTGAAAGGCTACTTCAGTGGGTGGCACAAGCAGCGCTGCAAGCCCACTAGTTGCATTTAATTTACAGGCCCTGGGTATATTGGATACCACTGTACAATTGACTTACAGGTAAATTAAATATGCCAAACAGGTTTAGACCAATCTTACCATGTTTACAAGAGAGAGCACATGCACTTTAGCACTGACCAGCAGTGGTAAAGTGCCCAGAGTCTTAAAACCAACAGAAACAGGTCAGAATAAATACAGGAGGAAGGCAAAACTTTCTGGGATGACCCTGCAAAAAGGGCCAAGTTCAACAGGCTGGTAGGAGGTACAGCATTGCCCTTTTACATTCATCATTAAACCAGCCCCTTAGCAGTTTTGGACAGCCCTGACCTCTTTGGTTAGGACACCCTTCTGCTTTGAAAATAATAGGTGCTGTTCAAAAAGGATCAAGTCGTTCTTTCCCCAGTTGGCACCCATAGTCTCCAAATGGGAAGCCAAAATGGAATATATGGCCTGAAGTCCCTCCGGGGATGAGGAGACTACATCCCCTCTCAGGTTTCTCCTGTTGTTTGTGGCTACAAGCTGCCTATGGGCATGGTCTGAGGGTGCTGGGCATGTAATGGTCACTGAAACTCCTAGCTTTAGTGACAAGGGATAATGGTCAGCTTCTCTTTCTATTACAACCATTTCTTCCAGTTTCGGCCTCAATCTTACATCCAATAGGATGTAATCAATTGTACTGCAATAGATAGCTCTTCTGAAAGTCAGGGCAAGCAATTTATCTGAGGGGGTACGACAATTATATGCCTGAATGCCATAAGTGATAGTAAGATCACCAACCTGTTGTGCTGCTCTCGAGAAGACCCTTTTTTGGATGGCATTAGATCCGGTATACTCCATTTCAGGTTCTCTTTCCTAGACTGGTCATTAGGAAGGCTGTTCGGCACAAAGGCTAGATTGAAATCTCCTGCTACAAGCACATGGTGGCTGGTTACGTATTCCCCTAGTACTCTGTCCAATATTTGCAACGTTTTGGATTCTTGTCTAAAGGAACTGCTCCTTTTGTAGATGCTGACAATCAAAAGGGGGTCAAGGTTGCTCCCTGAAAAAATCAATCCCTGGACATCAGGAAAGTCACAATATAGGGGCATAATTGAACAAGACAAAGTGGTTCTAACCAAGGCTAGTAGACCACTAGAGGAGCACACAGCACTGGATTTAGTCACTGGGACATTATAGCTTCTGCAGCTAAACCTATTCACCTGTTCCAGGGCCAAGGTTTCCTGGAACAGGCAAATATCGTGGCCATCGACAAAAGTACCCCAGTCAGGATCACCTAATTTACTTCTAATATCTGCAATGTTCCAGCTCAGCAGGTGGGTCTTCAGTAATGAGTAAGGCAGGTGAAGTGAAGGGGCCTTAGACCCTTCCATCTGTGTGTGGCCTGGTTGGGTAGAGGGAGGTAATGGACAGTCTAGCCCCATGTTAGTCAAAGGATCTATGGTGCCTGTATCACCCAGCAGGGCTCCATGTATAGCATCTAAGGGCCCTATGCTACCTGTGCTATGACTATCACTTACACTTTCTAGGTTCACCATCTCATTGCCAGAGGGGCCTTCTGCCTGGAGGCAAGTCTTACTGGACCGAAGTTTCTTAGCTGGGCTAGGCCCACTCCCCACATTCAATTTTGCTGTCTCGCCACGAGCTGCCAAGCTGGCCCACCCCTTTCCTTCAAGTGGCAATAGAAGGAGCCTAATGGTAGGAGTGAAATATTTGATCCTTTCATGTTTTGGTGAGGACAATGGGTGAGTAGGTGCTGGACAATGGATGGATCCCTAAAATGTATGATTACACAATCGCCCATGTGGAGTTTTGGGAGGGACCATACCCAAGTGACTCTCCTAACCATCAGAATGTGCCATGCATCTCTGTATGAGAGGCCTGTGTAGGTACGCAACCAATGCAACGTTTTGTTTTTCAGCTGTGCAAAGGTTTCCTCTTCTCCCTCTGCTAAGCAGGGAACATTGGACAGGATGACGACATTGGGGTCGGCAGCCGGGGGGTAAATTCAAAGTATCAGGAACATGCCTCTGCACTGGGACCCTGCTTAGACATGGTGCCTCTCCGGTCTTCCACCCGCCTCCCCGACACTCGCTGTTCCCTAGCTGGACAGAGTCCCATCCCTCCTTTCACTCTTATTGGAGTGTTACTACCTTTGTCCATTTGGTGTGCTCTATGGGGCAACTGCTGGCTCAACACCCCCCCTTTAGGGAGTTAGCCTTGGGGGGAAGTGGGGGTCGTGGAGGGTCAGGCGTTGCTCGATTGGTAGTTATCACCCACTTCAAACTCCTGATTTTGAACTCAATTGCACCCAACCGATGATAGATGGTCTCCAGGCTCTCCCTTACCATCGCTACGAGCCTTTCACACAAGTCCAGAGAGCTTTCATGAGGTATTGCCAGGGGCCCACCCACTTGAGCGCCCACCCCCATCTGGCACAGGAGACACAGTCTCTTTCCTTCAGAGTTTGCGGCTGCCCTTTGCCTTTTTCTCGCTTCTCCTTTGGCTACAATCGGGAGAGTGCAGGGCTTATAGGGTGAGCTAGATCCTCCTCTCGGTACTCCAATCGGTCCATAGGCACACTACTGGTAGAACATAACTAAGTTCGCTGGGTGGGTCCGTGAGCTTCAGCTCCAGGTGCAACCCCTGGGTCAGGACTCAGCAAAGCCCTGGGCTTGGGGAGGATAGACCCAGCTCACAATGGAGTCAGAGAGAGGAGGCGTTCCACCAGGCCAATTTACTTGCTCACCAAACCCACTGCTCTCTGGATAAGATAATCCAGGGTGCTGCCAACGAGACTCTTGGCCCCGGGCTCTGCTGTTCTCCGCCTTCCCATGGTGGGTCAGTCAAACAAATCAAGGCGATATGCTTAGGGCAGTTGTGCAAAGGTAAAATATAGAAAGGTCAAGGAACAGTACCTTTGTGGAAACAGTATGAGGTGAACAGCACCAATAATTTGTGTGAGAGCCAAGGTGGGTGGCCCAGCCCGTCCTCCTCCGGTACTGCCTGTGCAACCTGCACTGCGGGGTTAGAGAGAGCGCCTTACAGTGTGTGGCTGGCCCTGCCTCCTTACCACCAGCATACTGCAGCCGAGTCTCCTGGTGGTTTCTATGAAGGGGAATCAAGGCCCCTTACTCAGGTGTGATCGCTGGAGGCTGAGGATCCCTCACTGTGGCTCAGATTAGCTAATACTACTAGTGCCTCCAGTTCTGCACATAGTAGCACTCATGATGATGACTTCAGGGCTGACACAGCTCATACACAACTCAACATGATATTTATTGAAGGAATGTGTTGTGTTTTTACTTTACCTTTCATGCAGGAAGATTGCTGTGTAAATCCCTAGAGCAGCAGGGTGATGCTAGAGAAGTGTCAGTTGAGGACTTCATCTTTTGAATTGATGCTCTAGGATGCCAGTTCTTAGTTCCACAATGTGTGCCACAGCCCAGGAGTCAGCGTGAGAAAAATTGTTCAGACAATGCATTTCGGTATCCAGGTTCCAGGGAAGGTAAAAGCCACAGAATCAGGAAGCTTGCACTGGGAATGTTGTGAGCCATGAAGATCTGGATGTGTGCACTTACACAAAATGGCATGTGAAGGAAGGAAGCACTGTGACTTGGGCTTTCACAGGATGACAAGGGAAGAGCTGACAAGATGCATGCAGCATATAGTGTCATTACGTTGGTGGCCATTTTACATAGGGACACAATGCGTTTGAGAAAGTGATAGCATGATGTATAACTGCAGTGTTGTACTCCAGGACTGTTTTGGTAATATTAAAATGTGAGAGTAGCAATTCTAGTGTTGGAGCCAATTTTCCTTTGGGGCAAAACTGTGTTTTGACAGTTAAGGAGCCATGTGTGGAAGACTATGTAATATCACAGCTGAAAAAATGACTTTCCTGAACAGTGGTATATATATATATATATATATATATATATATATATATATATATATATATATATATATATAAAACCAAATACTCTCCCAGGTAAGGAAGAATTCGACACAGCTATATATTCACACACAAGAATCCTGTCTGCCAATCCTCGGCAGAACCAACAGGCACGGACCTCAGCCAAACTCAAAGAAGACTTTAGACTTGATGTCGTGGACAAGCAGTGTTATGTTATGTTATGTTATGTTATCAAGACTTGTAAAGCGCACGAATACCCGGAGGTGTCTTGGCGCTATGGACAAAGTAAGCCACTGGTGAGTCTCTAATTGCAGAAGAGCCAGGTTTTTAGCTCCTTTCTGAAGGAGACAAGAGATGACGCGTTTCTCAAGTCAATCGGTAGAGAATTCCAGAGTTTAGCAGCGCAGTAATGAAAGCTGCGACCACCCCAGAGTAAGGTACGAATTCTGGGCACTCTCAAGAGTTTAGCACCAGATGAACGAAGGTGTCTAGTTGGTTCATACCAAACAAGAAGATTTTGCAAAAAGGCTGGCCCTGCTGGCCCCAGTGCAATTTAATCCAAGATTATCCACAGATATACACATGCATGGTGCCTGCCATGACCGGTTTCACTCGACACAGCGAGCTTGATCACATGATGCGCTTCATTTCCGGGGAACTCTTTAAAAAAAACACAGATTGTGCACAATTGGCTATAAAAAATAGCCACACCAGGTTAGTGAATACCAAAGACAGACTAACAAACATTCAGTAAGGGCGGTATGATTAAAACGCATAAAAACCAGTTCTTCAGAATAGAAAGAAAAAAGGCATTAACAATATGTATTCTCAATGTATAAATACTATAAAGAGACAGTGCTGGAATATTGAATACACACGAAAAAGAACATAATGCATAGTTTTTCTGAAAAAACGTGCAAGTGCATCCTTTAAATGTAAAGAAAACTGATAGTATGGCAATCACAGGTAATCATATCGGCATCTCATACTGTAACAAATTATACTGGATTACTAAATGTGCAAATAGGCAAGATATTAAAACTTTATAAAATATGGCAATTCGGCTAGCACATAACTAAATAGAATAGATAGAAGAGGCAGTACATAATATAAATAATCCACAATGTTCATTAAAAAAGCTATAGATGACTGATATCATAAATGCACCAATGTGGGGCAAGGAGAAATAGAAACAAATTACTCCTCAGAAAGTATATTGCAAGTGCAATTATGGTCTACTGATCTCCTCATAGCAATCAATACTAGTAGCTGCCAGAATAAACTTCCATTTCCGGGCAATTCAAGCCTAGCCATAGGCCTATAATGTTAACAGTATATAAAGAGTCTGTACTAATAAATAACAATATAAAAGTGCATAGTGTGACAAAAAAGTGCAAAATAGTGCTGTGCAACTTGTAATTTCAATAGCAGCTTGGAGGAATCATTTAAGCCTAAATGATTATAAAGTGCAAGTGCCAATGATTTCAAATAGTTCACAGAAAAATGATGATTAAAATCAAATCTAAACAGCAGTGAGAGAGAGCGCTGAAATACTGGGTGGACGTAACAATGCATATGGCTCTCACAACCGCAATCTACAAAAGAAGTAACTGAGCTGCAGGTTGGAGGAAATGGGGGGCCGGCTCTGTGACCCAGCATATTACTAAACCCACTAGAGGAAGTTGTGCAGATCTTCGCTCATGTTAAGGCCATTCGGCATTCGAGTGTCGAGGGCTAGAATAAAATGTGATTCACGTTGTCGAAGCATTTTCTCACGATTCCCTCCCCGTCCGGGGATGGGCACAGCCCCTAATACAGTGTATTGCAGACCTTTCAATTTATTTTGATGGACTAGTTTAAAATGCCTGGTGACTGGATAGTTAGGGTCGGAATTGACAATGGCCCGCACATGCTGTAAGATACGTTTGTGCACAGGAAGCTTAGTGCTACCTATGTACTCGAGCCCACAGGTACACCTATGTTTGTAAATCGCAAATTCCGTTCGACAAGTGAGATGTTCCTTAATTTCAATAGCTTTCTCACTGAAGACTGTCATATAGTGGATTGCATTCGTCGCAAAGGTACAGGCACAACATGAATTACATTTATAAAAACCCATTTTCTTGAGCCAGGTGCTTTTCAATCTAACTTCAGGCATAGGCTTGACTAATGCATCCCTCATCGAGGGTGCCCTCCTAAATGTAATGGAAGGCAACGTCGGAAGGATGGAACCCAGAGTGATGTCAGTGAGTATAATAGGCCATTCTGAATAGATAATCCTACGGATTTTGTGTTCTTGCTGACTAAAGGTGGTAATCAATCGAATAGTATGCTTCTCATCAAAGGGAGCCTCACCTGTGATGGTAGTCCTAATCTGTTTAGGCTGCAATAAAACTTCTCTAGATAGATTGTTTGCTTTTGTCAGGGCTTGGTTCAAGTGAGATTTTTTATATCCTCGATCCACAAACCGACAAAATGCTTCCTGTTGACATTCTTTGGAAACAGCATCCAAGCTGCAAACTCTGCGAATGCGCACAAATTCGCCGTAAGGTATGCTTTTGATGAGATGGTGTGGATGAGAGCTATCAGCGTGTAGAATAGAGTTTCCTGCGGTGGACTTACGATGAAGCCTAGTGTGTATTTTCTCATCACTGATGTAGACTAAAACATCTAAAAACTCTACACTGCAATTATCTATGGTAGCAGTAAATTTAAGATTGAGCCTGTTAGCGTTAATAACTTCAACAAACTCAATAGCTGACTCTCTAGATCCACTCCAAACCAGACAGATGTCGTCAATATACCGCCAATAGTGTACGATATGTTTGTACCATTCTCTATGTGTGGTCATGAGGACACACCTCTCCCACCAGCCGACATGCAAGCATGCATAGCTGGGGGAGAAGCATGCCCCCATAGCCACGCCCCTTAGTTGATTGTAAATCTCCTAATTAAATATAAAACAGTTATTAAGCAAACACAATTCGATCATTTCTAAAAGCATACAGTTATGATCTTTCATGTTGATGTCTCTATTGTCTAAAAAGTATTTGATTGCAGCAATACCGTCCACATGATTGATGCTTGTGTAAAGCGACTCAATGTCCATAACCACAAGCCAGTAGTTAGAATGCCATATTACTTTATTGATCTTAATCAGAAAATCTGTGGTATCTTTTATATATGAGGGCAAAGATGTTACGTGTGGCTGCAAAAAAAAGTCTACATATTTAGACAGATTTTCACTCATACTCCTTTGTGCAGAAATAATCGGACGTCCTGGTATAGGTGTCATCTTTTTATGTACTTTCGGTAGAAAGTATAGCATAGGAGTTACAGGATGTTCCACATTGAGAAAGTTCATTTCATCTTTAGTCAATAATCCATTTCTTTTCCACTGATGTAATTGTTTGCGCATCATATCGTGGGCTGTTCTCATTTCTGATTTAGACGATTTTTTATAACAGAAGCCATCAGACAAATGACGAGCAGCTTCTGACATATATTGAACTCTTGACCATAAAACTGTGGGGCATATTAGCAAGACCCACGTTAAAATTATCGCCGTTTTAGCGGCAGGAAACTGCTGCTAAAATGGCGATAATGGGCTTGCTAATATGCGTTATAGAATTCCAATAGAAGCCCAGGTTAGATGTGCAGGACATCTTAATTTTAACGTGGGTCTTGCTAATATGCCCCAGAATTTCCGCCTTTGTCGGACTTATTTATGATAAGATCATGGTTGTTTTTAAGTTTTTTGATCAAGGCACGGTATTGGATGTTTCTGTAGTTAACACGCTGTTGGGTAGATGCTACAGTTCTGTTCAGATTTTTAAGTTCAGCTATCACTCTGTCACTAAACACGTCAACCGCATCCTTCGGCATCATAGGAAGAAATGTAGATGCAGGGCGGAACGGGCTAGGAGCAGCTTTGTTAGAAACGATACCCATTGCAGTCGGTGTTGGTTGGGAACATTCGCTATGGGTATCAGTAGCTAAAGCATGTAAGAGTTGCAGATTCGGTATATCCTTAACTTGGAGAGTTCCATCTGTGATAGCATTGTCAGTGGAAGTATCGACCAACAGCGTGGGGGATTTGTTAAGCTGGAAAAATTTGATAAGTTTAATCTTTCGAATAAATTCGAAGACATCAATCCTAGTTGTATTATAGGAAAATTGATTAGTCGGACAGTATGACAGACCAAGTGCGAGAAGCTGAGTTTCAGCCTTTGTTAAAATGGCGTCCGTAAGATTGTTGACTGTATTATTGTTAACTTTACTTATCGTTTCCAATTCCTTCGCACATTCCCCCTTGCGGTAGTTTTTCCGGTGTTTGTTTATATATATATATATATATATATATATATATATATATATATATATATATATATATCACAAAGAACCTCTCTCACAGAGACAGGAATGAGCCGCACACATCACGGTGAGATAAGCCGATTTTATTGCCTTTTTAAAAGCGCTGGCATCCGTTGTTCCTGATGCATTTCGGTCACATTGACCATTTTCAAAGGGGGAGCCAGAAGCATCAATGATGCTGAGAAAACAAACTAACCTAATCGCTCCTTTTGAAAAGTTTGCCCCTGGTGGGTGCCCCGATAAGCTAAGTCAATAGAGCATGCTGGTTTATGTAGTTAGTTTTCAGCCCCACAATTCTTTCCCTTCGGTGGGCGATGCTTGAAATATTTTTGCTTATTTTTGTTAACACCGTAATCCCCATGCATACTAACTTTCAAGTTACTGGGGTCCAGAACCAAGGTATGTATGTATGTATGTATGTATATATATATATCCAATCGAGTACCGTTGCAACAGTCTCCACAACAATACGCCACGGCCACAAATTATCTTTCAGTGCGATTTATTTATTCAAGACCACGTCACTCTACGCGTTTCGGAGCGTCCTGCTCCTTTCTCACGAGTAAAAGTGAATGCAAAACAAAGTGTTTTTTTAAAGTATCATGTGACACCTCAACAATAGAAAGTGAAAACAGACCCATTTACGGAAAACACAACATTTCTCAGCAATGGCAAATTACTTTTAAATATCATATTAACTCATTGTTCAAAAAACATTATTTCATATTTGAACTAACATTGAAATAAAATAGTATAAAGCAAGTGCATGTCAATGTGCAACAATAATATAGAATCTTTTTCAATCGGGACATATAAAACAACCCTAATTAAACAATCATGCGCCATACCACGTTTCATGCATTGCGCTGGTAACAGATACATATGTTAGAGGCTATCCTCACGGACCAGTGTATATTGCCTGAACCCTACAGGTAATCTTATTCATATTATCATTCAACAGAAATAGTTGATTCATCACGTGATTTTATCCGCACTCTATGTACATAATATTCCATATAATCAGCGCATAAACACCCAGTTACACCCAAGTGGGCAACCTCTATTGCATCCTCACTTCAATTCTGCCCAAGTGGGCTTTTGGGTCAAACTTACTATACTTTATCACATCATATTAGATACTCTTATATATTTGCGTCCCACTGATATAATTAATTCAGTACAAAACTAATAAGACTTTTCTCTTTCTACCCTATGCTCATCAACGTTTAAACAATGATACGACCATGTCAGATATTTTTCACTCATTTTGCCTTCCACTTGCTGTAACATATTTATCCGTAACCTGCAAAAAACCACAAACAATAACAATTTAAATTATAATTGTGCCAACCAGTGTACTATACTAAAACAGTTTACATTGACTTAAGATTATCATAAAAGATGTGAATATTAAAAACATGATTAAAAACCAAGTAATACATAGCGGCTTTAGCATCTCAATGTACAGTCAAATTAATCAATGTTCGCTGTCGGAATGTAAACCACGCGGTCATTCTGAATCGGTTCTGAGCGACTCACAGAGTATTCGTGTCGGTCAGAACCACATTGTTCACACTTATGGACAGCGTTTACGCCCTCAGGATTATAATGTCAATTTCCAACAGCCTTTTCGCATCAGCCTGTCTGACACGGAAAGGCTGTCGGAAAGTGACTTTGGGGCCTTCTGGCAGGGCGCCCTAGCCCCTGCGGCCTACGGTTGATGGCCGAAGGGGTACCTAAGGGACCCCCTGTAAAACCCTGCACTGTGTGGCAGGTACCGTGGGGTACCTGCGACAGGGGGCAGGGTTTTCCGCAAACACCCCATTTCCTCATAGGAGCCTGTGTTATGGCCGGTTGTCAGGTGGAACACTAGCTCCCATAGGAAACAATGGGAATCCAACCGAACAGTGTTCGATCGCATCGTAATCCAGTGGTCGGAACCTCCGACCGCAAGTCAGGCGGTCCGGATTCCGAGTCGGTGTTGGGCGGAGGCTTTCTGCCCAACATCGTAATGAGGCCCAAGGTTAGGAACATCTCACTAAACATCAAGGAAGAAGTATTTGCAGAATTGAGTATGCTGAAAAGTGCTGGGCTAATTGAACAAGTAGAATTGTCTGACTGGGTTGCTCTCCGCAAGGCCAACAGCAGTTGGGGTTATGTGTCACTTTAAGGAACTTGGGGCCAGATGTACGACCCACCAATTTGCGACTCGCAAATTGGGATGTACAACAGTGTCTCAGACACTGTTTGCGATTCCTAATGGGATCGCAAATTGCATTCCTCATTAATATTAATGAGGCAGGCGCAATTTGTGACCCCATTAGGAATGGCTAGCACTCACAGGGATGGTGGCCTACTGGGGTCAGCAGACCACAATGTCTATGACTGCTTTTAAATAAAGCAGTTTTTTTTTAAATGCAGCCCCTTAAAGGAAAACGGGATGCATTTAAGAAAAAGAAAAATGAAACTTTTCAGTTTCATTTTTTAAGGGCAGGCAGTGGTCCATCACATCCCGTTTGCGAATGGTTTACCACCTACTTGAAGTAGGTGGTAAATTGTGAGTGTTTTGCAACCGCAATTGCAGTCGCAAAACATTCATACATAGAAATTTGAGTCGTTATTAGGAAGGGACGCCCTTGGCAAGCCCCTTCCTAATAGCGAGTCGCAAATCTCATTTTGCGAATCGGTAATATTTACCGATTTGCAAAATGAGGTTTGTACATGGCCATGCCCTAAATTGCGGTTGCAAACAGGCCGATTGCCCGTTTGTGACCGCAATTTAGGGTCGTACATCTGGCCCTTGAACAAGAACATCCTAGGCGATAGGGGCTCACCACTCATTATTGAATTATTAGCTTTAACTAGAAACATGAATTTGTTCTCAACAATTGATCTCACTGCTGCTTAGCACCACGTACCGCTACACCAAAATGGTAAGGACATCATTGCTTTCATTACGCCTGCTGGTTGCTACCAGTTGGAGAGGGTTACTTTTCGACTGGCCTAAGCACTGCCATATTGTAGCGCTGAGGTATATTATTCAAGGAAATTAAGCATGTTACATTTTTCCAGGATGACATTCTAGTCATACGGAGGAACAAAGAAGGCCATGATGGGAAGCTGTAGGTACTTTTAGGAATATTGTAATATATGACTTAACAGCAGAAACAAATTTGCAATGAGGAAGGACAAAGATCTCTGATACATACACACCATTAAATCACCAAAGATACCTTGGGAGAGGATTGGAAAAGACGTGCTTGGACCTGTGCAAAGTATAGAAGTTATTGTGAAATTTGCCACTGTGCGTGTTGCACATTTTTATAAATGGCCTGAAGTGAAGGTGCTAAGTAAAGCAGATGCCATTCCAGTAGTGGGTTTTCTGGAAGAAAGTTTTCAAAAGGAAGGTGGTAGACCTGACATCCTTGGCATGGCAGTACCCCAAATGTTTCATCTTCACTCCCCTTTTTGCTGAATTCCCTTTTGTTCAGAAATACAAAAGTGAAATTACCACATAAACACCTTTCATTCTGAATACCTTTGGGAGACAAGAAACAGACTAAAATTGTATATACTTTGCTGCATTTATTGTTGGCTTCATATTTGTTTTTTGTGTCAATATTTGTGTTTAGGAGATAATGTGTACATATATATTTTATTCAGAGACTCGGATGAACTGTAGATATATTTATTGGTTGGCATTATCACTATACTTCATCAAGTAACAAATCATGCTTGATTAAATCAGGTTTCCAATGACAATTGATTGTTTAGTTTTGAATAACTAATATAGGTTTTATTGATCCCCACTATATTTCATTTTTCTCTTTCTGTACTTTGTAGCCCAGATTATGTGGGGTAATATCGGCAAACCCTTTTGTCTGTCACAAATTCGCTTTTTTGTCATTAGGACCCTGTGCAATTTACCACTGTTAAGCAGTGCTAAAGTGCTTGTGCTCGCTCCCTAAAACATGTTAAAATAGGCTAACTTCTAGTTAGCACATATAATTTACTTTTAAGTCCTTAGTAAATGGTACTGCATGTACCCAGCCCTTGTACATTAAATGCTACTAGTTGGCCTTAGAAACTCTTTGTGCCAACCACTAAAGTAGCCTTTTAAAACATGTCTTGGGTCTGCCACTGCAGCCTGTAGTACAGTTTTAATATGCCATTTTGACCTGTCAAAATACGCATTTTGCCAGGCCTAAACCTTCTTTGTTAATACATATTAGTCACCCCTAAGGTACGCCCTAAAAGCTTGTAGGGCAGGGCGACTTGCAGGACACATGGGTTTAAGTTTCACATGTCCTGGTAGTGGAAAACTCCAAAATAATTTTTTCACAACTATAAAGACCATCTCTCTCATAGATTAACATGGGGTTGCCTAATTACATTTAATAAGTGATAGTCTATGCTATTTAGACTCAAGTGAACTGTAATTTAAAATCCTCTTGAATTGCAAAGTTGGATTTTAAGTCCTAACCATTTGTGCCTTCTGCCAGTATCCGGGGTAACATGACTGTGAATGGCTGTGCTGTTGGGGTTTGTGTATTCCTGCCAGACAGAGAGAGACAAAGGGGACTGGGTGTAGGCAGGATGGGCAATCCTGTTTGGATGGTTGAGGGCAGAGCTGTTTCCTGTCCCACTTACATTTTAAATGGCTTGTTTCCAGCACACACAAAGGAGCCTGACCCTAGTCTTTTTTCATCCCAGACTTCTGGGAGCCTTGATAGAGGAAGGGAAGACATTTCCAGAATGAGATGTGTTGATAGCATAGGGAATCCCCCCACTTCAAAGGCTGGCACCAGGTATATACATTAGACCTAAAGAGCCCCTCTTAAGTACACTCCGGCACCTTTCGACATTACAAGAAGAAGGACTGCCTTGTTTCCCAGAGGACTGTCTTGCTGCCTGAGGCCTACCCTGTAGGAAAGTAGGATCTGCTTCTTATGGTTACCCCCACATTTTGCTGATGTTTCACTGTTTTTCGACTTTAGTCTGGCTGGGGCCCTGCTATCCAGGACCCCAGCCTAGCTGCTTCCTCTCTAAATTGATTCCTAGTACCTTAGGTACACCACAGATTGTATTCTGGGGTGCCCTTATAAGTCCCTAGTATATGGTATACTATGTACCCAGGGCATAGGTACCCCAGAGGCCTACCAGGGGCTGAAGCATGTATTATGCCACCCCTGGGCAGCCTTCCAAAATGACACCACAGGACTGCTACTGCAGCCTGAGTGAGGTGGTGCATGCACCCCTTACCGAGATATAGGTTCACTATATCTCACCCTATCACTGCACATAGAAACCTATCAGTCACCCCTATGGCAGGCCTTATCAATCCTGAAGGCAGGGTGCTTGGTTTTGTGTGAGAGGGTGCCCATGCATGAGCAGAGCCCCTCTGCAGCCTTTGGAATCTCTCCTCCGGGGTTGTCTGTGATGCAGCCTGACCATATACTCTTAAGTGCATTATAACCAAACGGTAAATGCTAACTTTGGGATGGCTGCACGGAAACATGTCGTGTTTGGTATCAAACACCTTGGAATCATACGCCCACACCAGTAACTGGCGTGGGAGTATGATCCCACCCTTCTAGAGGAAGAGACATGACAGCACCGGTATACCCGGTACCAGCTAACAGAGCCCTGGCATCACAAAATGGATGCTGCAGCCACAGACACGAGTCTGGCCTCCTGCTGCCGACCGAAACTCCGGCAGGGGAGGCCTGGACAATAGGTTTCCTGTCACAGGGAGGTGTTACCACCTCCCAGACAGGCTTTAGTGTATTGGGGCTGGATGGGTGCACTCTCAGAGTGCTTTGAAGTCCTGCACTGGGGGCACATTTGGTGTCCCAGTGCATAGCCCAGTTCAAACCGGTTGCAGGGGCTACCAGCCCCTGCTCTGGCGCGAAACTGGACAAAGGAAATGGGTATAGCCACCCCTCTTTCCAAACCCTCCCATAGGTGGGTCCCCTGAGTTAGTCCAACCCCTTCCTTTGGTATAAGAAAGGAACCCCTGGCAACAGGACTTTAGATATCCCTGGACGAAACTCTGAAACTGAATCCTGGACCTTCGATGATCTGTTCAACGCCAGATGACTGAAGAATCTCCCTTGGAGTAAAGGAGTTACTCCCCTGCTTTGCAGGCACCAAAGATGCATCTGTCCGGTCTGCAACTCCGAAGCTCCCGCCGGACGCCGATGACTCTTCAACCCAGGAGGTAGGTTTCCAGACTTCCCAGAGGCTGACCCGAGTCCCCAGCAAAGCTGAGACCCAAAGCCCTCGTGGGTACCATGGAACCGGAACCCCTGGACACCATGCACATTTGCAAGTGCATAAGCTTCTGGTAAATCCTAGAGGCTGTACTTTGGGTTACTTGTAGCCCTGACCCCGAGCAGTGAATCCACCAAAGATTGCTGGCCTGCCCACTCCGAGTGACCGGTGGGCCGCCATTTTATGATTCCGCTTGAGGTCCCTTCACGATCCCTTGTCCGTCGACTTGTGGGTCCCTCAGAAGAACAACTCTAATTTCAATGGGCCTCCCTGGTTGCTCCAGGCCTGCCCTGACTTTCCCTTGCTTGGGGAGTCCCTCGGACCTCGCTGGTCCACACCGAAGCCTTTGTTCTCTTCCTGCATGGGATGCTGTTGCCAAGGCTTGTTGTGTCCAATCCGGACACCAATACCGCAGCAAGCGACTTCCTTTGTGGGACAGCTCGAATCCAGCTCCTGGTTGTCGTCGACACCTCCTGATCCTCGTGGCTACAGAGACAATCTTCACCTCTTTGCACTTGAAGCACCCGACATCGGTGGGCATTCGACTATCGTGCCCCTGGTCACTGGCTAGTGACCCAGACTCTGTCCCCTCTGCTTTAAGGTTCTTCCCATCTTCGATCCAGGCTTGGATCTCTTCGGACACTTCTCATCTTCCAGGCAGCAGCGGCCATTGAAAACGACGGCGCGACCCGACACCATTTGACACCTATGCACCCGGCTTCCCTGGGTGAGGTAACACGAGTACTCCAGTGCTCCCGTGGGTATTGGCCCTAGAACCCTCTAAGTCCAAAAGGGTTTGTTCCTAGTCCACTCCGAAGTGTCCTTAAACCTTAAAACTCTTACCGCGACTTTCCCCATAGAAGCTAATGGAGCTTGCGGCTGTGTTCAAACACTGCACACGTCCCCCGTGGGTCCCCTTTGTCACTGCCTTGGGTGGTTCCTTGGGGTCCCAGCGATTCTACAGGCTCTAGGCCTTGTGTCTAGTCAAGTCGTGGTTCTTATACCACTTTCTTAATATATGGTTTGGTACGCCCCTAGGGCTAATCGTATATTGTGCTAATTTACTGTGATATTTGAAGTGTAACATATGTGCTTTGACCTCTAGCCTCATAAAGAGACTAGTAGGGTGTGTTTAGAAATAAATACATATATTTTATATATATACCTGGTGTGGTCTCCTTTCATTTAGCCATTCAAGAGATTATAGACTGGTAAAACAAACAGCTTTACACTCCTTCAAGACTTAGCCTGAAGGCTGCTCTCCATAGCTACCACTAGGATAGCTTTCAATAAAGGTTGTCTTTAAACCTATCATCAATAAAGGTCGTTTGGACTGGTGCAAGGTGCCCACTATAACTAGTGGACAGCATATACCAGGCCAACTTCTCACATACCCTGATCTCTGAGAAGGAAGACTGGACCTGCTCCTTTCATTCCAGGACAACCTGCTTGACTTCAAGGGTCAGTTGGCTGACTTCCTGTTCTGAGCTGCAGGGACACAACAAACTCTGGAGGCCTCGCAACAACTGCCCAGCGGACCTGGTGCACTGGACTTCCCTGGACCTGCAACTTGACCTTGATGAGCCCTGCTGGCCTCTGCTAGAGTGAGTCCCTGATCCCCAAGCAGTGCCTCCCCAGGTTGTGGTCACTTGTCTGGCATCAGAGTGCACACTGCTTCACGAAAAAGGGAATTACTGAATTTTTGGGCTCCTCTCGACCGCGAATGGGCTTGTTCACACCAATACTCTGCCGCCCATGATGACAGTCAACACGAAGTTCTGGTGAACATGACTCTTAGCACTACAACAACCGCCAGCAATAACCAGCAATGCAAGATCTGCACTTGGAGCTACAGCAATGACAGCCCACGGTGACCAGTAACGAGAAGCTCTAGTAATGACAGTTTGTGATGCCCAACCGGATCTTCACACTACAGCGACAGCCATCTGCGACACTCACTTTGCTCCTCGTGGCCTCCTTCTACATGATCTGAGCTCTTCGCGCTGGACTTTGAGAAGGTAACATTTTCAGCAGGACTAACCTGGCCCATTTTCCCGGCAAAACTTCTATCTTTCCCCAGTCTAGCATGACCAGATGACTGCGAGTGGTCCTTTGTGCTTTTAGGTGCTATTTTTACGTAAAACTTTGAAATTCAATATCGCCTTAATCTTGATGAGTAAAGCCAGTAAAGTTGATAGGTCACCTGAAGAAGTGAAAGGGAAAATAGGGAAAACATGAGCAAGTTATAAGAACAAGTTGATAAGTCACTTGATGTTACTAATGTGGAATTCCAAGTTGGGGACATTTTTTAGATCTAGAATGGCAGAATTGTGAATAAAGGTGAAAGTAAAATTTCAGCTTGTTTGATTGTAAAGAACATTTAATGTAATGCTGCATTACTGAGTGATGGTAAGGTGTGTCATGCTAGTTGTCCTTTCCTTATTCTAAGGGAAAGGGATGGTGTGTAGTTCACCTCAGGTAGACAGTTATGAGTGGTTGGACGATGTTGCATATGCACTGGGTACAGAGGATTCATGCCTCTGCTGCCTCATCTGATGTAGGTACTTCTGTTGTATCTAGGTGTGTTGATACATCTGGTAGCATTACTGTATTACCCAAAGGTACTACCTCAGTCGCAAAAAATTATAAAGTCAGTGATATACATACAACTGGAAATTATAAGGGAAGATTGGGTAGTAGAACTGTTAGACCAAAACATCTTGAAGTTTTTGATAATAAGGTTTTGTAAATACTTGAATTACACCTACAGTGATTGTGTATTAATATACAACTTATTGTGTAACATCTTACTGTATTTTATCATTGATTTTCTCCATACAGTATTACATTGTTATATTTATATTTAGTGGCATTCTTCGTGTTCATTATTGTTAAGGGGTAAGAAGAGTAAGGTACAGTGTCCTCATGGAATAACAAGAATACATACAGACCATTCTAGGCTCTTACTCTGTATTGGAATGCCAAGGGAGCCTTTACAGTTGGACCTCTTGGTTGGTGGCTGTCCTGTGTGCTTTCAGGGGCTTGTGGTTTGGAATAACGATTTGGGAATACTCCTACTGCCTCCTGTTTTGAAAATAACAATTTGCTGCAGCAAGGCTAATCTTGGGGGGCAATGAATTAAAACATGAAGAAAATACTATCTATACACAGATGATCCAGGCCAAATAATGATGATGAGAACAACTCCCCAGGTGAAGCAAGCTATTTCAGTCCCCAGAGGAATGGCAGTATGTTACCCTTTACTTGCCAAAATCTGAACCTGGTTCTGGTTCCTTCCTTAACAGGATGCCGAACCCGCACCCATCAACTGATGGTAAGCTCCATCGTAGGGCTGTTCCTCACCTGTGCCACAGCTCTTAATACAATGGACTCCACCTCAAGGTTGAGCGAGCACTTGAAGTTAAAGGTGCGTGATGTTAAAGACGCTATCACAATGACGGCCTCTTGTAAATCAGAGAATTGTGGGCTTGCTCTCATAATAATCTTTTTTCTGTGGTGCTGCCATACCACACTACTAATATCGAAATAGGAAAAAAGCAAACATGTATCTATAAGTGGTACCCATCTTGAAATGAAAACTGGTAACTATACTTCTGTATCCTCTCTTGTTGGGAAGGGGGGTAAAACGAATAAAGGATGAATTACTGCAATTTCCCATTTGCCTGTTTTGCATATAATTAACTTCTAAACATCATCATCTGTAATATTGTACTCAACAGTATGACTATTCCTCCTTTACAAAGAACTGCACGCAAGATACCTAACCACATTTCAGCATCAAAGTCATAAGACAAACCAAAGGCCGCTCATTAACTAATACAGGCAAACTTGAAGTTGAAAACAGAATAATACTAATTATTGTTAAGTACCTTAGGTCTGTTTTCTACTTTAAGTAGACTTAACACTGATGTAGAACTCGCAGCACATTTTGTCAAACTTTAGAAAAATATGGTCAGCACTGACAGACCTGCTGGTTGCATACTTTAGCATGGATATTGTCATGTAAATACTGACCTTTGAAATCCTCATGCCAGCTCTCCCTTGCCTAATTCAATAATTGATGAAGTGAATATTATAACACAAGAATTGCTTGCCTAGTAAACTCATACCACAAGGAAATATCGTATACAACAGCATGTGAGACTACTTGATAAGGAGAACAGAATCCGGTCAGTAGTAGACGGAGCAGAGTTTTTGGCCCAGTTACAAATCTGCATTCTATGATTTAACATGTCAACAACTGATGTGGCGGACTGAAATTGAAGAGATAACGTGCACCTTTTCCGCATCATTGTAAGTCTAGAAGAAAGAGTCCAAATCAGATGAATGCTGGGGTATCTACCCAAATATTTGATTACCCCATGACCCGAAAATGTGCATGCACAAATTTAAATCAGAGACCCACACCATGCCTATTCAGAATGTATTTACATAGGCATCATCACACTCACCAAATAAATACATCATTTCAGAAGATGCCCCCTACTTTTAAGAAAGCAATACATTATAGTTTCAAAAAACATGATGATTGAATGAAAAACATTTACTGATCACAAGCATGACCTAAGGAAGCAGATCCTGTAATCTGAATTACAAGAACAGGCCTGAGATTGCCTTTGAAGTCAAGATGAAACTGTTCGTAAACATGAACGAGAAGGCAGCCATAAATGCAACATCTTCTTCTTCAACATCATCGGCATAAGTGATAAGATTTATCTAAAAATCAACATAAAATGCCGACCCGAAAGAATACAGATCAGAAACGTTGTGGTAGAAACAGGTTAGACCTAGAAAAGCTCCTTCAAAACAAGAGCTAACCCGTCACATAGAGCGCTACCTCAGTGGTTTCGATTTACCACTAACCCTGGGCGTAGTACTACGCTACGCTCGTGGAGCGTGCGTAGTTTGCGCTACAACACGAATTGCACGTAGCACAGTGCAAAAACGTGTAGCGTAGCGGGCATTTTTTGCTTGCTCGCTGTCCTCAACGTCAAGTTGGCGACCGCGAGCGAGCAAAATCAACATCCCGGAGAGACTTTTTCCTCGTTTGCGATCAGCAACATCAAGTTGCCGATTGCGAGAGTGGAAAATAAACCTCCCGGCGAGATTCTCAACGCGGGGAGGTCAGGTTTCTCATTGCGAGTGGTCGCGTATGCTCGCGACCGCTCGCGATGAGAAACTACCAGTCCGCGTTGAGAAAGCTGCCGCTCGAGTACAAATCTACTAGAGCGGCAGAAAACGACCGCTTGCACTGTGCAAGATGCCGTTTGCAATGATTGCACAGTGCGGACAAGCATCCGGCACTGTGCAGTCAGTGCGAACAGCATTTCCCTACCGCACTACGCAGTTCGCGTAGCTACGCGTAGCGTGCGTAGTGCGAAGTGCACTTCGCGTAGGTATGCGTAGCGCTACTACGCAAATTACGCCCAGGGTTATTTACCACATAGATATCATAATTTCTTCTCCTGCTCAGAAAGCCTGCCAGGAAAAGTGAAAAATGTTGTCTTGGAATGTTGCTGCTCTATTTTT
Source organism: Calotriton arnoldi (assembly GCA_963921515.1). Taxonomy (NCBI): domain Eukaryota; kingdom Metazoa; phylum Chordata; class Amphibia; order Caudata; family Salamandridae; genus Calotriton; species Calotriton arnoldi. The sequence continues at coordinate 54,932 of CAWUFW010024190.1, forward strand.
TTTAATTTCAATACGTAAGTAAGTATTTATTTTGCAGAGTTACTTAAAACCATTGCAATGCGTGCTAAGAATGAAACCATATCTAAAATATTAATTCACAATAATAAAAGTTTCATCGCAATTAAAATATAAAACACTTCTGTTGCTTACAAGTTAAAAAATTCAGATTTAAACATTCAAGAACAACCAATATAAGTTGACCAGTCAGTGCAGCGGTTGTTACTCCCCCTGAGAAAATTAATAATCCAAAGTCTCCTTTTCCCCAAAAAGCTTTAGTGACAGTTTGGCATTTTTGCTCTGGCCGCTTCCAGAAATCTAACTAGTCTGAAATTCAGTTGAGGTGATGCTGGGTCGAAGCAAGCCAAAACTGCTTGCCTCCTTGTCCGAATTCCCCTTTGATTAAAGGGGATTTTTAGCAGTTGCCTCCTTTCTTGAAGCATCGCTGTGCAAGAACAGATGGTATGGATGATGTCACCCTGGCCGTTTTTGCACAAACTGCATACTGTAAAAGTCTGCACCCTTTTCCATGGTGGAAGATGCTGCGTGCATGGTATCACTCCGAGTCGTAGCTTTAGGAATTTTAATTTCTGTGCTTTTGGATAGCCCAGATTAAAATATTGTTGCGGGGCTAAAATCTTGTAAGAATTCAGCGTCATCCAGGCATGCGCTCTGGCTGAAAAAGCAGCTTTATCCTCCACCAGTGACTGTTTTTTCAGCGACTTCCAGACTAATTTCTTCAGAGTTGAATGATGGCACTGTGTATTCCATAAGGGCGATAAGCCTGTGTTTGCCAGTGCCTCCTGAAGATACAGTCTTGCGGGTGAATTCTCCCTCTGTTGAAGATCTTGCCCCAGAAGGTAGTTTAATGAGTTAGGGGTTGATGTTCTGATTTTATTCCAACAGTTGATGTATGCTCCATATCTGGCCCAGGTTTGCTTTAACAGGCCAAACTCCAGTCTAATTTGCGCCAGGGAGGTATAGTTCGGGAGGCTAAACATCGTTCTGTAAGCTTGTACAAGTGTTTTATCCAAAAGATAGGTATCTCTCCCTCGCAGAGCTTCACTACCGTAGGTGATTGTAGGTAGAATTTTAGCCCGTGCTACCATTAAAAGAGGGCTCAGCGTAGGGCCCAATAGTTTGGCTGTTAAACTTTTCATGGTTAAGGCAAGGATCATCCCTTTCCTTTTGATCTCTTCTTGTTGGCGGGTAAATGATCCTTCTTTGTCTAAGTAGACACCCAGATACTTATAAGTCTCCGCTGATTCAATATGAGTGCCGCCCAGGTGCCATAGGTACCTCTTTCTTCGTTTGCTGTTAATTGTCATGGTCCTGGTTTTATTTAAGTTTATTGTCAGGCTATTTTCTTCTGCGTAGACCTGCAGACCGTTGAGAAGATGTTGCAAGCCAACTACCGTATGGCTAAGCAGGACTACGTCGTCCGCGTATAGTAAGTTGGACAAGCTGGTACCCCCCAGTCTGGGCGCATGGGAGTTACAGGAATTAAGTGTCTGTGGTAAGTCTGCCATGAATAAGTTAAATAAAATAGGGGCCAGCACGCAGCCCTGTTTAAGTCCTTTCATTGTTTTTACTTTTCTTGATAGATGAGACCCTGATCCTAATTTCACCTGTACACAGGTATCGGTGTGTAGAAGCATTATCATTGATAAAAGAGTGTTTGGAATGCCCCATCTGGCTAGCTTATTCCACAGTTTAGACCTCTCCACGTTGTCAAATGCGGCGCTGAAATCAATAAAACAGACATGCAGCTGTGTTTTCCTCAATTTTGTTGTGTCCAATATTAACGAGATTGCCAGGATGTTGGTTATTGTGCCAGAGTTTTTTCGGAAGCCTGTCTGATTTAGCGGGATTATTTCATTATTTTCTGCCCAGGTTGTTAGTTTGTCTAGCAGTGTTCCCGCAAAATATTTGGCCTCATTATCGATCAGTGCTACTAACCGATAATTGGCTGGCAAGGCCTTGCTGCCGCTTTTGTGGATCGGAATAATCGTAGAACCTTTCCAGGAATCTGGAATGGTGCCCAGTCTTCTTACTTCCAGAAATAGCGGATGGAATATTTTTGCCCATTCTTCCGGCCTTTGTTTAAACACTGCAGGCGGGATTCCATTCGGGCCCGGCGCTCCTTCCTTTCTTCCCTTCCTGATCTGTTTCATGATTGTTAGAAGCTCAGTGCCGATTGACCTTTCCTCCTGATGATGGATTAAAACAGGAGATTTGGATGTGTCACTTACCATTGGTCGGGTAGCAGCAGAGCAGTCAGGGAGATTATTGATGCCTCCTTCCTTTCTTCCGGTGTTGGTATAATGTCCGTCCGAGTCTGCTCTACTCTGCTCCAGTTTGGGCAGACTATAGCTTTGACTGTTAAAGTGGGAGTTTAGGTAGCTTGCCCAGGTTTCCTCCAAAATGTGGGAAGTAAGGGGCATATTATCAAGGGCCTTATCTCCGCTTTTTTGGCTTTAAAAGCCAAAAAAGCGGAGATAATGTTTACACCCTATTAACAAGGCAGTGCTAACATGCATTAGCGCATATTAGCAGTCTTGTTACCGACGCCTCGCTTTGTATCTCTAATGAGATGCAAAGTGGGCGTGTTGTGTCAAACTAACACAGAAAATGTCCCTAACTGCACTTCTCCGTATTACCAAGCCGGCCCAGGACACCCATAGCGAAAATAAAAGCCGCGCTAAGCGCGGTTATCGCCGTAACCTAACGTCTGCAAAATGTCAGACTTAGCTATATTTGTAAAGGGAGGTGGATTCTGAGGCTGAGTCCACATCTCCCTATTACCAAGGATTCCCTTATCGCCGCATTTGTATCGCTGGATTTCCAGCGATGTCCCCTTATTTTGCCGCTATCGCTGGATTTGTTATCGCTATGGAGATAAACGTTGATGATATCACGTTATCTCAGCGATTCAATCCAGCGATAGCCAGCGATACAAAGAATAGCGCTAATCGCGCTCAGCGATATTTCTCGCTGTGTGTTGTTAATATGCCCCAAAGTCCCCCATGATGCGGGTGGATAATTGTATTTACTGATTTCCAGAAGCGATCGCTGGTGTTATACTTTATATTGTGCAAAAGTTTTGCCCAGAAGTCCTGTTCGTAGTTATTGTTAATGTTCCATTTCAACTTCTTTAGTTGAGTTCTTTGTTGCCGCAGGGATGAGAGGAGCAGTGTATTCCCTGGATCGTGACGCAGAGATCTTATGGAGCCATTTATCATTCTCTTAAGGGCTTTTATTTGCGCTTTTTCAGCCTTAGGTATCTTTTTCACTTGTGCAGGCCCCGGAAAGGTCCTCATTTTTATGTCCGTAGCCTTTAAGTTGCTGAGGTTGATGGTGAAGCATTCCCAGGTTTGTATCAGGTTCTTTTCGAGCGGTTGTGCGAGTAAAAGATTAATTGCTGTGTCTGTTAAGGACTCAATGCTTTCTGCAGTATACTTGATCCTCTTGTAATTTATCGTATAGCTTGAGCCTAAATGTGGAGCAGGATGAATGCTAGACGGTGCAGTTGCCGCTAAAATAGTCTCTTGTGGACGATGATCGCTGTCCCCCTTGTCGCCCATTCTAAAGACTGTTACATATGAAAACAGCGCGAGACTGACAAACGTATAATCTAAAAGCGAGCTTGTTAGTTCAGTGTAGTAGCTTGCCACTGGAGGAGTATCTCCGGCTGTTCTTCCGTTAAGGGCCCTAAGATTTAGATGTTCTAATTCTTCCAAAAGGGATCTGTTTTCCCTGTTAGGCCTCCCCTGCGTAAAGATTCCTTGTGTTGGTATGTTGTAGTTTGAGGATTGGAGGCAAACTTCCTTTACTTTGGATGACCCCAATAGATGTTGATTCAAGTCCCCCGATAATATAAGGTTTGAAATTTCGGCACTGCCTAGATAAGAAGTTATTTGATCGGTTAACTTCGCTGAGTCACTTGCTGTCTGTTTTGGATGGATGTATACGTTAAAAAGAGATACTTCGTTTTGTGCCCCTGCCAGGGAAAGAGTAAGTTTGACTGCTAAAGCTACATCTGTTTCCGGGCCGGTTACCACCGCTGTTGGTATGGATGTTGTTGAGATGTAGGTTGCCAGCCCTCCTGAAGAATGGCCCGTTTTACTACCTCTAATGGCTGGACGATCAAAGCAAAGAAACCCGTGTATGTGTAGTGGTTCCATGAGCCATGTTTCCTGTAGCATAATAATATCAAAGTTGTTAAGATATTGCAGGAATTCTGGATCTTGAATTTTTGAAGCTAAGCCATTAACATTCCAAGAGCAGAGACGTATCGCGGGTTCCTTTTGTGTATTGTTGCTGTGGTTTAGATAGTTATGATGTCATTGTTTCGCTGTGGCAAGTTTTATAGTTCTTATAATTGGATCAGCGTACCAGGAGTTGCATCCGCGTGACTTTTCAGCCCTAGGAGATCCATGTTGTGCACCTTGATTATAAGCCCTTCGTGGCGCAGTGCAGCCAAGTGCCCCTCTTAATACAGAAGTTGAGGGCCTTGAACAATCCTTGATACCTAACCTTGGGCTCAAGTTTGATAGCGGAGCTGGGTAGGCTGGAGGATGGTAGGGGGTGACTTGGATGCCCCAGTCTTTGAAGGTAAGGTGGTGATTTAATACTCTCTGGGCTATTGCATCTGTTTTCCATGTTGCCCTTGTTATTTCTGGCTTGGCTGGATTATCTGGTGTAAGAAACTCTATTGCGAGTAAGTCTGTTGTGTTCAGGTCTGCTAGAGTGGGTATGGCCCGAAGTAGTTTTAGAACGTTGCCCCTGTTCAGCAAATCGTGACATCCTTTTGAAATGTACTCTGGTTTGAGCAATGTGTATCTCAGGGCCGATGGCAAATCATTTGGGGGATAAGTGGTGATTTCAAGTGGCCCCGTCCAATTGGCTGCAGGGTTTTGTTGTATTAGCCGATAAGGCTCGTTCTGATTCAATTGCACAACTGCTCGGCTGGAATTAAGATCTCTTTCCATATTTATTATTGAAGTTGAAGTTACGGGTTGGCTCTGTTGTTGCAAGGGGTGAGAAGCCAGAGGCGGTTGGTCCGGGGCTGTACTTGCTTGCTTCTCTTCCCTTGAGGTTGCCACTCTCTGGGTTGTACAGTTCATTCTCGATGTTGTTTGGTCATTTCCAGCTGGAAGAACAGTAGAAACTTGCCCAGATTCCTGTGGGGTGGGCTCCCGGTTCCTATCCTTTGCTAGGGCCGTAATTTTTTGATGATCAACGAGCCCAGCGGGCCAGTTTGAGTTGGATCTGGTGGTTTGTAGCGGAGGTTCGAGAGCTGAACTGGTGACAGCTTTGTCCCTTTCAGACCCAAGGGCCACCTCAACTTGCTTCAAAATCCTATCCCCTGTTCCAACTGGAGGCCCTCCAAGGTTCTGGGAACAGGAGGGTGCTGCTGTGTCTTGATGGTAGTTAGTTTGAGCCAGATCATAATCTTGCATGTCCCCCTCATTTGGTGCGATGATTGAGTTAGGGCATTGTTTGTTGAAAATTGAGTAGGTGGCTGCTTGGTTGAGAAGGAGTAATTTATGATTGCGACCTTTTCTTTTTAGCTGGCGGCGTTGTTTGGCATTAGTTTTTATCTCGGTTGGTGTGACTAAAGCTGTCTTAGGTGAATCGCCGCTGCCGATGATACCCACTCTTTGTTGTGTATCGGATTTAGTGCCTTTACAGAGCTGCTTTGAGTTACCATCAGCTGTCGGGAGTACAGTGGAGCTGTCAGTGGAGCGGCTAGCGCTGGCTGAGCAGGTTGATTTGTTCTTCAGCTCATTGAGCACGGTGGAAAGCATAGTCGGAAGGGTTGCCAGCTTGTCCACAATCTGGCTACACCCGCAATGAAGGAATTACTCTGTTTGTGCCCTTCTTATTAGTGCATTGAGATCCCCCAGTTTTTCATCAATCCCTGCTGTAAACACTGCCAGAGTATTTAGTAAAGAGACCTGTATATCCATCTTGTCTGATTGGTATTGTAGCGCCTCCACTGACAGTTGCATGGTTTTTAGGAGGGATGCCCAAGCGCTCCCATCATGCGAGTTTGGGTCCCCCCGCTCCTTAGGGCCCACTTCCTTCTTACCCCACGAGGGCTGATTGTCCACTGAAGGCAGATGTAGGTGTTTCATCTTCTCCGTGGAAGGTCTCGTCTGTTGGTCTGGGGAGTTTGCTGCCAGCATGTCCTCCCATTCTTGTGTTCCTAAATAGGATAAGACAGCCCTTACTTCGTCCTGCTTTGGGGATTTTAGATTAGCTTGCGGGGGCGTCATCATAGGACTGACTCGGATAATGGGGCTGAGTTCGCACTTAGCTGTATTAACCATGTCGCCACTGGGTGGATTTAGATCCTGGGGTCCAATAGCGAATCCTTCAGCTGTCCATAGGGAGTGCTATTTAGTCAGTTTATCTTCTAGGCTAGATGAGTCTAACCAGGACTGCTTGCTCCTGTTGGTCTGGTGTTCTTTTTCCTTTGCCAATGAATGGCCTACTCCTGTTAAAGTTAGCAGTACTTGCGCTGTCTGAAGTACTCCTGATGTTGTAAATGGAGTTGATTCAGTTATTGAGTTGGCTGCAGTTATTGAATGCTGAGCTTCTGCTTGCAGAAATTTATGAGGTCCTAGAGAACCTATTGGTATGACAGAATGTGATTGAATTCCTCCAGGGGATAGCGAATCTCCTGTGGACAGCTTACTCTGCGCCTTATGCTGCGCCGTAGGGCTGACTGAGGGACTAGTTGAAGGGGATTCAGCTACTGAATTGTTCTGAGTATTACTCTGTATTGTTTTATTGTGTGGGACTTCTTTGATGTATTCCGCAGTCAATGATGTAGTTATAGGTGTAGATGAAGATGTAAATGAGGATGTTGTAGAAATCTCATTGGATTGGGCCGAAACTGGAGTATGGACTTGTGCTGTAATTTGCTGTTTCCGCTGGCTTTGGTGAGTTGGCTGTATTATCTGCCCTGGTGTGGGTGCCAGTACTGATGCTTGGTCTGGTTGTAAAGGAGACTGAAGACCTTTCACAGTGGCGTTGCTTGAATAGAGAGCGGCGCCAATGTCTTTTATCAAACTAAATTTTGTATAGATTTTAGGTTGAATTTGGGGGGCTTTAGGTTTCTCTCTCAACAACCCACCAGCAAATGGGTCACCTTCTGTCGAGATTAGAGCAAGTTCATCACTGATCTGATCTGTGGAGGGACCAGCCTTGTCCTTTCTTCTGCGCCCTGAAGTCTTAGGACGGCCGATCTCCCGTACTCGGCCTGACCTCATGTCGTGCAGCAGATACCTGGGCGAGCTGGGCAGGGTTGGAAGTGAAAGTGAAAGTGAGGTGGCGCAGTTCACAGTTCACAGTGAGAGTGCTTTATACTGCTTTATCTGTTGGTGGCCAACTCTTCCCCTGCACTCCGCTTCCACCAAGGAAGCAGCTCTTTCAGGCTATTCAAGACTGGGCCAATCGGTACCTGTCTCCAGTTATCCGTGCCTAGCTCCGGTTCCAATCAGAACATAAATCTACTGCGCCGTATCGAGACTTGGTCACTGAGATAGTTGCAATGGTGCCGAGGTGCTTGTTCTCACCCAGGAGGAGCGGTTCCTGCGGTCTCGATGAGCCTTGTGCCTTGGGGCGCGTTCTGAACACGTTCTAACTTTTGAGCAGGACCCAAGACCCTCGAGGAGGCCTGGCGTACTGGGTCTGGGTCTAGGGACTGTCAGGAGTAGTTGCTGTCGGTGTCACTGTATCGGGGGGTTGGTAATCACGGCTCCTGCCGCTGTTGTGCTGCTCCCGCCGCACTAGCTACTGCTGGGGTGGCTGCTGCTGGGATGGCTGTTTCGGCTCCTGTTGGGTTGACCTTGTGGCCGCTGCACAGAGGCCCTCCCAACCACAGCAGCCTCTCGCACAGCAGCCTCTGACAGCCTCTGGCAGCCTCTCGCCGCCACTAGCACCCCCACGCTGGAGCTCGCGGCTGCTGCGGGGGAGGGAGCAACCCTCTCCACTACTGCCGCCTCTCACCGCTGCTAGATGGGTGCCGCGGCTCCTGCTGCTGCGGGGATGATTTTTCGTGGCTGCTCCCGCTGCGGGGAGTCTGACACGGCTCCAGTAGCAGCCGGGCTGTTCCGCGGCTCCAGCCGCTATACGGAGCCTGCTGCTGCCGAGCTATTCCCGCGGGGTGCTCCCCGCCACTGCCGGGCTGCTCCCGCGGCTTCTCGCCGCTGCTGGGATACCGGGCTGCTCCCGCAATCCCGTGGTCTCTTCCCGGTGCTGGGATAGCTGTTGTAACTCACCGCCACGGCAGAGAAGCCCTCGCATCCACGACAGCGTCTGGTAGCTCCACGCGCCGCTCCGGAAACAGCAACTCGGATCGGCAAATTTCAATACATTTTTATAGTGAGTTTACCCAAAATCAATAAGCTCTAGCTCATAAGCATTAAATAAAAAAATAAAAAAATACAAGGAACTTCTCATGAGAGCAATAATGAATCTCATTGAACAGCGGTTACATGCCAACAGGATGGAATGCACCTGAGACATAGGTGACTAAAACATCGGTAACAACTTAAAATGGAAACAGTAAGTAACGTAAAGAAGAAAAAATGGGTGACAATAACATTCAATAAGCAACCGCAGGTTGGTACAGTGATAAATTGCATCAGTCACCCATAATGATTTAGTAGTCCTTAAAGACGGAGAGAACGGAAAAGAGAAGAAGATAAAGAAAGTAAGAGGAAAGCCATAGAAGATAAAGGAGAAGTGAATTACTAGGAAGAGTGGGCAGTGTATGGCTAATAAGCTGGAGCACTGTGCAAACCAGTGCGGTTTTTATGTTTTAAGGAAGATTCTGTGCAGCCGGGTGCACTTTTTGTGACGCTCCGGTGGCGCAGATTACAAAATCATATCTATGAGGCCACGCAAAGCCACTATGAGTGGCCTTGAATGACCTCATAGATAATGGATTAAGGCAAGGCAGCGCAAATCGCTGCGTTGCCTTACTCTGCGATTGGGAGGTGCTTCATGGGCATTGCAGTGGGTTTTCCCATGCAACACCCATGGATTTTGATGCTGTCCCAGATTTAAAAGAGCATTTAAACCTGGGGAAGCGCCAAATCCTTACGCCTCCCAAGGTGAGGCGTAACAAGAAGAAATTTCTTTATTTCTCCTCACTACTTCCTCATTCTATGTGTGCTGCATATTCTGCAGCACACATTGAAAGAGGAAAATGCCTCTTAGGATTGTTTCTGTGCAGGAAGGTGCCCCTTCGCTGCAATGGTTAGCAAAAGATCAAGAAGGGCATGTTCAGCGTGGTTGATAGAGGTGGGTCGTATACATGTGGATGGCCCAAGTATCCCAGTGGGATGGTCCAAAGTAATAGGTTGTTTAAAAATGTTACATAGGCACTCTGCAACTT
>CAWUFW010024191.1:0-64335 GCA_963921515.1 Calotriton arnoldi
TGAATTTCTCCTAAAGTGTACATTGAAATGAAATTTGTACTTGTAAAGCGCACCCCTACCCCCAAAGGGGTGTCCAGGCGCTGTACGCATACCGCTGTGGAACCCTTCCTGGCTTTTCCCTGTGAAATGTCCACTCCTGGGCACCCCCAGGGTGAAGCCAGGCATCCCAGCGCTGTTGGGGCCGTTGTGGAGATTAAGCAAGCTATTGCCCAGAGTTGCAGAGTGGGACCCATGATTAGAATAGGCACCGAGGCGAGAATTATCAGGTCCGAGGAAATTGAGCCCAAGACCCGCCGAGGCGGGAATTGAACCCTGGTCCCGGGCCAGATCTCTGCGTCAGGGTCTGCCGCTCTAACCATTGAGCCACACTTCTCCACATTCAAGAAGTTATAAGACTTTCTTGTTTGTAAGTCCAAATTCAGCCTTCCAGTGGTCAGCCCTGATTGGTCAGAGTTAAGTGGATTAGCCAGGCTGCCTTGAAGAGGTGATAAAGAGCCCCTGGGATCAACCAGCTCTGCTGGCAGGGCAGTGTGCTGTTCCATAGGAATGCCAGGCCAGGGGGAGGAGTCGTAAACTATGCTCATCAAAGAGGAGAGCAGAGAACAGTGTCATTTACAACTCTGAACTTCCCACCTTAGGCAGATGGTAGGCTTAAGGAAGGTATGAGCAGGTGCAGGGGGGAGAGTCTAAGTAAATTAGCCATCCTAGGGGTGTGTTTAGCCAGCTCTTACCTCCTTGCTGGAAAATCAGCCATTATGGATTTGGAAGATTTGATGCACTCTGGGAGAAAATAATGCCACACTCTACAGGATGTGGTCATATCTTTGAGGAGTTACCCTGCTCCCATTGGTCAGCAGTGACCTCCTGCTTGACCCAGCGAACTTGGAATAAGTATCTGAGAGGGGCAGAGCCTCTCAGATCTGCTGCTTGAAACTTACTGAAGCAAGACATTGCCAAGCTGAGAAGTTTTGCTGTGCAAAGATTTCTAAGGCCTGACCTCTGAAGACTGCACCATCTGAAACTACAGCCCTGTGGATTATCTTGCTGAAAAGGAACTAAAGAGTGGACTCCCTGAAAGCTACAGGTTAAAGAGCTCATCTGGAACATCACCAACTAAATCTGCACCTTGGAGAACTACCAGTGGATTTGTAAGGGTGACGTCCAAGTGGATTGTGGGAACTGAAGTCCTCAACTTTCAAGGACCATCTTGGAGCTTCCAGACCCTTGGAGTGAGTTTGAGACCCTTTGGGACCCTTTGAGGAACTTCAGGAAAAAGTTCAAGAAGTTTGGAGAACTTTGGAGGAACTTTGAAAAAAAGCTCCATAGAGGGACCGACTCAACCTGGTCAGCCAAGCCGCCTGCCTTTTTTTTATTATGTGATGTGTCTTAATTATTTACTGAATTGGTGTTTTTAAATGCTTTACATACCTGTCTTTGAAGTTAAGCCTGTCTGCTCGCAGCCATGTTACCAGGGCTTGAGCATAGGAATAATTTTCTAAGACCTATGCTGAGTCCTATCATGTGTTAGTGGCCTTATTTCCAGTGGCAGACCTACATTTGCCCCTACCAATAATCCACTTTCCAAAACTCAGGAAGTCCAAACTTCGGATGGTGAATCAATTATGAAGAGTTACCTGAAATGAAGAGAGGTATAAGTACTCCATTGGAATGAAATGTAGAAAGGTCGATAGAGACAAACAATAAAACTCTATACCTCGAAATGTTATATAAATAAACCATTTAAAAACACTTCTGAGATGAAAAATATACCGTCTAATAAACACAATAAAACTTAACAGAATAGAACTTAACCACCCACGGGAGGGGATGGGTGGGATAATGTTAGCCTCCGTGTCTTTAATGAAATCCAGATTCTCTTGTCATGGTAATAGGAGAATCGTAATTTCATTACAAGACCGGAGGCTACCATTATGCATGTTGGTAGCTTTGTAAGACTACATCAGACATATGTTCAATTGGTTTGCAGTAGTGTTGTACAAATGTGTTTGCATTAGACCAGTCGGCCGCCTTGAGGATGTCATCTAACTTACCTCCAGTCCAAAAAGATTTACTGGCCATAGCACCTCTGAGGGAGTGTGCTTGAAATTTCTTTAAGTCAATGCCCGCTAATTTCATTGCGGATTTAACCCATCTGGCTATAGAAGCAGAAGTTATAGCTTTGAAAGGTTTGACGAAGGATATAAGTAATTGATTCACGCCGTGAGCACGAAGACCATTCATTCTAAAATCGTACTCCTTCATGCAATCTACAATACAGAGTTTTGGGCATAGGTCAAAACATGGGTAAAAATTTAATCTGACATAGTTTTAGTTCTTCTAATTATCTCAAATTTAACACCAAACATATTGTAAGATCTATTAGTGATTTCAAGAGCTTTGTCATCAGAATCCCTTCGGCATGAAATTAAGCACAACAAGGTTGCGAGTTTAATAGATAGACTTTTCCTATCTAAAAGTCTGTTATCTGGCCAATTAGTGAATAGGTCTAAAATTAGTTTTACGTCCCAAAGCGACTCGTATTTAGGTTTAGAGGGTCTCCTTAGTCTGATACTTTTTAAGACTCTACAAACTATGACGTTCTTACCTACCGTTTTTCCATTGACTAGAGCGTGACCTGCAGAGATAGCTGATCTATAACAATTAATCGTTCTAAAGCTGAGACCCTTTCAAACTGTTCTACAAGGAAGTTTACTATGTGTACGAATCCAGGTTCCTCTCCAAGCACCAATGTACCCATTTTCTCCAAATGTTGTTATACCTATAGTGCGTGCCAGGGGGCCATGACTCTCCGAGGAGTGTTGGAGCTGTTGACGAAAGTCCAGACACTTCATTGGATTTCCTGACACTTTCCAGGCAAGAAGGTTCAAACTCCCGGTCTGTACTAGGGGGTGATCTCTTCCATCTACATCTGTTAGAAGTTCCACCTCGGCTGGAATTAAAAAGGGAATGTTGCAAGCCAATTCCAGAGTCGTGGGACACCATGCCTGAGATGGCCAAAATGGGGTTATTAGTACTAGAGAGCCTTGATCTTGTCTCACCTTCTGTAGGACTCTCTGAATCATGGCGAAAGGTGAAAAAGCATATGCTTGGATTTCTTTCCAGCATTGGAGAAAGGCGTTTACTGCAAGAGCACCCGGTTCTGGCATCCAGCTGAAGTACTTCTCTAACTGGAAGGTTAGTCTGCTCGCGAACAGGTCTACTTCTAAGGGGCCCCATATCTTGTTGAGAGCCCTGAAGACATTTTTGTTGAGTTTCCAATCGCTGTGATCTAAAAGGAATCTCGAGTTCCAATCTGCAGATACATTTATCTTCCCTGGTAGGTATTCTGCTTTTAGAGCAATCTTGTGCTCCAGGCAAAACATCCAAAGTTTCTTGGCTAAATTGGAGAGATCTGCTGATTTGGTCCCCCCTAGACGATTTATATATGCCACCGCTGACATATTGTCCATCTTCAGAATGACTGATCTCCCTTGAAGGGAATGTTTGAAGCTCATCAGTGCGTATTAACTAACCCTGGGCATAATACTTTGCTACGCTCACGAAGCATGCAAAGTTTGTGTTACTACGCAAATTGCATGTAGCAGAGTAAAAAACTCTGCTAATCAACGTAGCATAGCAGCAGTATATTAAACACATACAAATGCTTTGTTAAAGCAATTTTCTATGCTAAAAGCATATAACAAATTCACAAAAGTGAACTTTGACAATGAAAATATCAAGCAATGAGAGAGGTGATGATTTTGGGTTCCCCCTAACCTAGGGGAGGACCAAGCAGATGCCTTGAACACAAAATGCATATCATGTGAACGATTCAATGGTGGTCCCTTCCTCCTAGGACCACCGCAAGCACAGTTATGGGCAAAAATACAATCCCAACCAAAGGCCCTGCAAAGCATTATGGGACGAGATTAGCAGTGGGCAGTGAATATTATAGTGTCCAATATCAAAATAATTCTACAAAGAGCTGCAGTTCAACTAGTCGTTACTAGATGTCCCTCACGAGTCAAATGCAAAAGCATTGAAATTATTAATACATCAAGCTGCAGTTCCACTAGTCGTTACTAGATGTCCCTCACGAGTCAAATGCAAAAGCATTGAAACCCTTTCATGAAGCTTTTGCATTTGACTCGTGAGGACATCTAGTAACGACTAGTGGGACTGCAGCTCTTTGTAGAATTATTTTGATATTGGATACTATAATATTCACTGCCCACTGCTAATCTCGTCCCATAATGCTTTGCAGGGCCTTTGGTTGGGATTGTATTTTTGCCAATAACTGTGCTTGGGGTGGTCCTAAGAGGATGGGACCACCACTGAATCGTTCAAAAGATGTGCTTTTTGTTTTCAAGGCATCTGCTTGGTTCTCTCCCTAGGTTAGGGAGGATACCAAAATCATCACCTCTCTCACTGCTTGTTAATTTATTGATTTCACTTTTGTGAAATGCTGTATGCATTTTAGCATATAAAGACAGAGATACTTATTTTATCTTAACTTGCACTGTGCAAGATTTCTTTGGCAATTATTGTACAGTGCAGTCAAGCACACAGCTACGCACTATGCAATTTGCATAGCTACGTGTAGTTCAAAATGTACTTCACGTAGCTACGTGAAGTGCTACTACGCAAACTACGCCCAGGGTTAGTATTAACCAGCAGTCAGTTCTAGGTAGTTTATGTGATGAGAAGACTCTGCTTGAGACCACACGCCACCTGTGTTCTGATCGAGAAGACAAGCTCCCCAACCATGAAGGCTCGCATCTGATTCCAGGATGAATTCTGGTGTTGACCCAAATATGGCTTTGTCATTCCAGGCATCTAAATTCTCTAGCCACCAAGTCATTTCTGATTTGGCATCCTGATCTAGGCTTATCCGATCTCCGTACCAAAGGCCAGACCTTAGAGCTCTCGCTTTTACCCTTTGAAGAGCTCGGTAATTCAGAGGACCCGGAAAGATGGTTTGAATAGATGAGGAAAGGAGGCCTAGAAGCCTGGCTAATTCCCTTGGAGTTAGGGTTTCTTGTTTCAAAACAAACCTTATTTCCTTTCAAATTTTGGTTATTTTCTTGGAGGGTAGTAAAAGGAGGCATTTTGTTGTGTCTACGGTAAACCCTAAGAACTCCAGGGATCTGGAGGGAGTTAGTATCGATTTCTCTTTGTTTATAATGAACCCTAAGCTTTCTATGAGATCCATAACTACCTTCAGGTCCTGAATTATTTGTGTGTGGTGTTGGGACATGATGAGGATGTCGTCCAGGTAAATAATTAATCGAATCCCTCTTTCTCTTAGGAGTGAGGTGATAGTCATCATAACCTTGGTGAAACACCAGGGGGCAGAAGATAGACTGAAAGGGAGAGCTTGAAATTGGAACAGATGGTTGTTCCAGATAAACTGAAGAAAGGGTTGATGTTCTTTGGCCATCGGGATGGTAAAGTATGCATCCTTTAAATCTAGTTTGACTAACCAGTCCCCTTCCAATAACAAATCCCTCAGGAGGTGGATGCCCTCCATCTTGAAGTGCCTGTAAACTAGAAACTTGTTTAGATCCCTGAGGTTTATGACGGGTCTCCATCCCTTGTCTTTTTTCTGGACCAGGAAGAGTGTACTTACAAACCTCTTCAATTCCCATGGTACTTCTATAATTGCTCCGGATGAAATCGTTTTTAGGAAAGCACAGTTATGAAATATCTATAATAGACACTCCTGATTTAATGGTCTCATTTATTTACTTCTTTTCCCTGATCTGACTAGGTCTGCTACACCCACAGATTATTTTCCCTTTCCTTGTCCCTGCTGTAAGGATACCTCAAGCTGTACCTTATGTCCATTACTTGAGGAGAGCTGCCATATCTCTATATCCTTTCCTCTTTTAACTTGCTCTTTATCCACTCTAGCTAAATTTTCTATTTTGTCAATATCTTAGCTTCAACCGCACCACAACCCATATTCGCCGTAAACACCTGCTTTTGGGAGGGATCTTATGTCTTGTATTTTTTCGCTGACATGGTTAGTTTTACATGGAGCACAATAGGTTTTGATGTGGCTACAGGTATTGTGTTTTCGGCAATTCCAATTGTATTGGCCCTTAATGTATTCTTGCTCTTACTTCCTCCCCTTATTGCCTTACCAGGGGTTTTCCTTTTTCTATGACATGCCCTTCAATAGCCCAGGAAACATGCTTACCATACCCCTTCTATAAAAAACACAATCACCATTCTTTTTAATCAGCAAAGATCTATGTGAAACATAAACTGACATATTTTGAGCCGCCCATATATCAACCTCTTAGGGGATTATCCTCCAGTGAAGTTGTTGGTATTACTTTGCCTGACTTAACCAGTGATGGCATACAAAAGTTTAATTGTTTAGGTTCCAAAGAAATTTACTTTAGTAAGCCTGCCTGGGTTTTAGTGGTATTGTTTTTTTTAATATTAATGATTCAAATATACCATGCAAGATTTTCTTCATCAAAAGTAAAACATCCAACACAGAACACGGTTCTGAGGCTGATGTATTTAGGGTTGACAGCAAAATGTGACTTTCATTTCTTTCCTTTGTCAACACTTACACCTTATTCCCTTATTGATTACCAGTCAGATTCTTATTCAGTGGAGGAATATTTCCTGACTGAGTCCCCTTGCAAGACATTTTTGAGTTTAGTTGCTAAGGTGAAGATAAGCAAGTTATATTGTAAAAATTCTGTAACAAAGTCTAAGAATAACTGAGATGAAACACCATAACTTGGAAGGTAGGGGTTTCAAATCTTTTTCAGAAGGGGTGGAAATCATATTTCTGCCATTTTGGTCTTAAAATGCTTTCCGACAATTTTCTTTATAGTGAAATCTAATGAAGATGATGCTGATTAATCTGATTGTTTTACCTGTGGCCTTTTAATAAATCTGAAGTGTTTCCAGTGGTGGCTGTCACGGATCAGGGGTGGCAGGGCAGAGGGAGAGGAGGGGGAAAAGTAAAGGAAAAAAAACTTACCTTGCCTCCTTGCCGCTCCTCGTCGTCGTCCCTCCACTTCGCAGGAACCAGGAAGCACACCCAGGCTCCCCTGACCAATCACAACGCTGCAACGCAGATTGGTGTGAGCGCTGTGGTTTGGCGCTCAGCCAAGGAATGGGGGCCTGGGCATGTTCTCCACGCAGGCTGTAATGGTAAACAGTCGTTGTGCACTTAGGAGGATGTCACTACTCCTCCCCTGCTCCGAGAGCAGAGCAGACCCGCCCCGCCCACCAAGCCGCAGCAGGAACAAATAAAATGATAATAACAACCAGTTATCATTTTATTTATCCTTTATTTCTACTGCCGAAAGCGGTGAGGCAATGCTCCTTCGCCTTACCGAAGGAGCCGCCACTGAGTGTTTCTAGAATCTCCAGCAGTTACTTCATTTGCATACGTATTCTTTCTGCTGGAATAAAAAGTTTCTTTCCTTTTTGTTTAGGGATTAGTACTTTTCAATGATTTATTTTTAGTAACAGGTATTATATTAAAAAAAATTAATTTAAAAAGAGCGTAACAGAAGGATAGAAATTAAAACTCAACTCACCACACTCCAGGGAATATGGATACAAACACAAAATCACCGCTGCTGTATGCCTCTGGTTCAATCTCTGTAACACTGTTTGTTCCTCAGGATCAGGATTATTACAAACCTTGCTTCCAAGTCTGTCGACATTTACACCTGCAGATAGGTTCAGTTATCATGTCCATGAGCCACCTTGTAGCTTGAGCGGGTATGTCATCAATTCAACTCCCTGCGCCCAACTCCCCAAGTTTAGCAGGGGCAGAGGTACTGGCCCTTGCTCAGCTGCTCTAGAAGATCACGGTCCACTAGAGTCAAGAACTTGCATGAAGAAAATCGGCATGTGGCCAGCGCTGCCAGGAGACTCTCAAATGCACGAGTGCGCATGGAGCTGTGTATTCATCTTGAGAAAGTCGGTAGGCTGGTTTTCCACCGACCCTCAATGAACCATACGCTCACTAGCTTTCCAAAGGTTCCAGCAGCAGCCTGGAGCTTCGGCGTGTCCATGACTCGACAAGTCAGCATGACAGCACATCAGATTTTGCTTCCAGTGATGACCAGTGAACCAAGCAGAAGAACATACGCTCAGCTAGCAGCTGCATTCTGCCCTTACATATCTCAATCAATCAATCAATCAGGAATTGTATAGCGTGGTAAATCATCCGTGAGGGTCTCAAGGTGCTGGAGTTGCTAGTTGCTTCTAGGCCTGGGCGGTGAACTTCGCTCCGTTCGCAGAGTTTGCGGAGTTTTCTGCACTCCGCACTCCGCAGAGCTCGCGGAGTGCAGAAAACTCCACTTCGCGATGTGCAGCGGAGTTATTTCCCAGCTCGCGATCGCGAACGGTAAGTTCGTGAAAGCGAGCTGCCGCTCGGGTAGAATTTCTACCCGAGCGGCAGGAATACCAGCACAAACTGCAGTTTGCACTGCACTCCGCCACTCGCGGAACTTCGCAGAGTTTTTTTGTAACTTCGCGGAGTTCCGCGTAGCAAAACTCTGCGAACTACGCCCAGGCCTAGTTGCTTCATGGTACTCTGTTCATTCCAACAGCAGGTCTTTAGTCATTTTCTGTATTCCTGGAGCGATGAGGTAGTCCTGAGGTGCAGGGGAAGGTTGTTCCAAGATTTGGTCGCCCGGTGTGAGACGGAGCGTCCTCTGCTGTTGCTTCGGCAGATCTGGTGGCTGTCTGCGAGGAAGAGGGATGTGGATTGTAGCTGTCTGGTCGGATGGTGGAAGGTCAGGCATTTGTTGTATGCTGGTCCTTCGTTGTGCAGGGCTTTGTATGTGTGGGCCAGCATCTTAAACTGGCATCTCTTCTGGATCAGGAGCCAGTGTAACATCTTGAGGTGCGGTATGATGTGGGTGCGTCTAGGGAGGTCGAGGATGAGTCTTGACGCTGAGTTTTGTATTGTCTGTAGTCTCTTCAGGAGGTGTGCAGTGATTCCTATGTACAGTGTGTTCCCGTAGTCCAGCCTGCTGATGACGAGGGCCTGCTCAACGGTCCTTCTGGTGTTGTCTGGGAGCCACCTGAAGATCTTGCGGAGCATGTGTTGGGTGTGGAAGATGGATGAGACTGCGTTTACCTGTTTCTTCATAGATAGCTTGATGTCCAAGATGCTGTCCAAGAATATGCCGAGGTTGCAGGCGTTGTCTGTCGTGGCAAGAGATGGGCCGAGTTCAGCAGGCCACCATGGGTTGTTCTATGGCGAGGTGTTGTTCCCAAAGTTGAGGAATTCCGTCTTGTCTGAGTTGAGCTTGAGACTGTTGTCCTTCATCCAGTCGGTGACGTTCATCATGCATCTGTGGAAGTTGACTCTTGTGATGGACGGATCTTCTGACAGCGAGAGGATGAGCTGGGTGTCATTGGCGTAGGAGATGATGTTGAGTCCGTGAGATCTGACAATGTTGGCATGGGGTCATGTATGTGTTGAAGAGGATGGGGCTGAGGGACGATCCTTGGGGAATGCCGCAGTTGATATTCTTGGGATCCGAGGTGAACGGTGGGAGATGGATTCTCTGAGTACTTCCGGTGAGGTCTGAGGTGATCCATTTGAGGGCGTCTCCCTGGATTCCCATGTGGTAGAGTCTGTTGATCAAGATGTGGTGGGAGAAGAATGAGGGCTGCCATTTAGCCGCAGTCCAGGAGGGCCTTAATGTTATCGGTGGGTGTGATCAGGGCTGTCTATGCTGTGGTTGGCTCAGAAACCGGATTGAGAGGGGTCCAGGAGGTTGTTGTGTTCCAGGTGTTCAGTGAGTTGCTGGTCGATTGCCTTCTTGAGAACCTTCACTGGAAAAGGCAGCAGGGAGATGGGCAGGTAGTTCTTAGGTTCTGTTGGGTCGGCAGATGGTTTCTTCAGGACGGGCCTCACTTCAGCATGTTTCCAGACCTCAGGGAAGGAGGCCGAGGTGATGGAGGTGTTCAGGACTTTCTTGAGCTTGCCGACAATCGTCTGGCTCTCGCAGTTGAAGATGTGGTGGGAACAGGGGTCCGTGGGTGCTCCCAAGTGCACAGAGTTCTTGATGGGGATTGTGGCTTCAGTTGTGAGAAGGTCTCAATGGGTGAGCAAGTGTTGGGGGTTTGTGTTGTGGGTGTGAGCAGGCTGATGCCTACGGCAGCAGGAGTTGGGGTTTGAAGTTTTCGTAGATGACTGAGATCTTGTGGTGGAAGAAGTCTGCCAGGGTGTCACACAGTTCTTGGGAGGGGTGATGTCGTTCTTGGCGACTGCGGGATGGGAGAACTCCTTCTCGCTGCGGTTTTTGCTAGCTTCTACACTGTATGCTAGGACGTACTTCTTTGTTTCTTTCAGGAGACTTTGGTACTGGTTGAGTGCTGTCTTGAAAGTGGTATGGTCTCTTGTTTCTTTGCTGGTGCACCACTTCTTTTCTAGTTGCTGGCAGTTGCATTTGGTGGATTTCAGGTCTACGGTGAACCAACTGGCTCTTCTGGCAGGTCCTTTTGATTTGCCTTGCTTTGTGGGGGCAATCGTGTGTGCCATTCTGAAATCCACTGGGCGAGGTTCTTTGCAGGCCGTTTTGTGTTGGATGTTGTGTCTGGGAGGTGGGAGTTGAGAGCGTTGTTCCACTGGTCTTCTGATATATTTTTACAGTTTCTGCAAGGGAAGCTGGGGGCCCTGGTGCCAGTGTTGGTAGGTCCTGGGATGGTGAAGTGGACGATGTAGTGGTCAATCCAGCTGAACTGTGAGACATGGTTGCACTTGACTCTGTCGCTGGACGTAAAAATGGAGTTGAGCATGTGTCCTGCGAAATGGGTAGGGTCGGTGACAAGTTGCTTGAGGCCGATGTTGCTCATGCTTTCCAGGAGGTCAGTTGTGATGGTGTTGCTGGGGTCGTCGAGGTGGGAGTTAAGATCCCCTAGGAAGGTGTAGTGCACAGAGTTGATAGCAATTGGGACGATAAAGTCAGGGATGGCGTTTCAGAAGCTGGGGCATGGTCCTAGTAGTCTGTAGGCGAGCGTGCCTCTGATGGTGCTTTTTCTGTCTATGTGAAGTCTGAAGTTAAAATGCTCCATTATCAGGTCAGAGTCGTCTGAGGAGGTTGTGCAGCAGATGGCGTCCTTGTAGGTGATGGCAATTCTACCTCCATGTTTGTTGGTTCGGTCCCAGAGTGTTATCTTGTAGCCTTCGGGAGTGGCAATGGCGATGTCCAGCACAGAGGTGGGGGTTCAGCCAGCTGTCTGCGATGAAGATGACGTCCGGGGTGAGGGATGAGATCGTAATCCAGATCTCTGTGGCGTGTTTGCTGAATGATCGTGCATTGAGTAGAAAGCACTGGATTTGTGCTGTGGTGGTCTCAGTCGGCATGGTGGACGCAGTCATGTCTCCGGCGTTGTTGGTTGCTGCGATGTTGCAGGTTAAGCGAAGGTGCTGGCAGGAGAACTGTCCTCTGGTGGTGCGTGGAGATGTGTGGCAGCAGTTGTTGTTGTCGATGTGCCTGGGATCGAAGGCTCGGTGGTCTGCGGTGGTGGAGTTGCACTGGGTAGAAGAACCAGGGTTTCTGGTGCTGGGTGCAGTCCAGGCGTGGACGGGCACAGATGGCCCTGCGCTGCGGCCCCCATTACATAGGTCCTGGGAGGCGGGATGGTCGCTGGGAGATGGGAAGTGGGCGAAACGGTGGGAAAAGCACGCAGCGGCGTGGGGGCGGCAGAGAAAGAAGAGAACAGAACGATGACAAGCAAACAGGAGAAAAACAGCTTTGACACAGTATTACAGGTAGAGATACAAAGTTACAGCAGAAATGGATATGCAAACTTACTGGCTATAAAGGAAAAAACAGCGGCAGCGGCTCGGAGCAATATTAAAGGCAGACATACAAAGTTAAATCAGAAATGGATGTGAGAACACGAAAATGAAAAACGATAACAGCAGTGGAAAAAGCTATTGCAAACAGTGATTACAAAATGATAACAGCAGTGTGACAGTGTGCCAGGGAACAATCAGGCAACTGGGCGAGCGACACGCAGCAGAGGGGGGAGCTGGCACGAGGACCTGGGTCTTGGACACCTACACACAGGTAGAACATTTTTAAAGGGTTCTCAAAGACCGCATTGTTTGGGCTGGTTTAAGTGGCGTAAACTGGAAGGAATTCCTTCAAGGGAAACAGTGGTTATATGGTATTACACTTCATAGCACTACAAAAGTGCCCTTTTTAGGGTACTCAAAGGTAGGTGTCCGGCTTCCAAACTTTGTCCCTACTCCTTTAGGAAATAAACTTGCGCAATGGTCGGGGAGGAGACTGATGGGAGAACGGGTGTTGAAAGGGTTGCCAGAAAGCAAGAAGTCGTCATAACTAAGCATGATTGCCAAAGAAATGTTTGTGTTCCAGATTTCACAGAGGATGATTGGGTCCGGATTCTCAAGCCGGGGCACGTCCCTAAGGGTGTTCCAAGTATGGGAAGCCGATTAAGGTTGGTAGATTAAATTCCTGCACTGCAGTGACCCAGGAGGAAGGATTTGGTGTGTCAGACGGATGGAGAACTATGATTAGAGATTCTCGGATGAACATGTATTTCCCCAGGGTGTTATTTGCATTCGGAACACCAGACCCAGGCTTTGGCTGCAACAGCAGCCAGGCCTCGGCTCCTGGCCTGCCAGCCTCCTTCTGGCAGTGTGGAGCATACAATGCACAAATCTTCCCCTTCTCTCCCTATCCTCTTCACCCCCTTCGTCCACCCCTGCCCTGCACAAAAGCCTCCGCTCCTATTTACCATCTGCTTGGAGAAGGCGGTAAATGGAAGTATTAAACCCAAAGGAATTGATTATTCTGCGCAGTTTTACACCTGGTGAATAGGTATGCTAACATTCTCAGACAGCTTGTTAAGTTGTGCCTTTCACTGATGAGATGTGTCTCTTGGAGGTACCATATACTCTACGAGCGGTCACTCTCACTGAGATAAGAGAGCACGTGACTCAATAACACCCACTTTGATAAGAAATGACTCCCACGAAGAACTGTGAAATGAGGGGACTCTTCCTGGTCATGAGAATCTTTATCCTCTGACGAGGTGCCTCTTTTTTATGAATCATCTTTATTAATGTTTTCTTCTCTTTCAACCTAACTGAATTACAATTGCGGATCAGCAGCATGCCTTATTTGCTATGCATATTAGTATACAGTAACATGACTCGTTTCCTATGCATATTAGCATACAGTAACATGACTCGTTTCCTATGCATATTAGTATACAGTAACATGACTCGTTTCCTATGCATATTAGCATACAGTAACATGACTCGTTTCCTATGCATATTAGTATACAGTAACATGACTCGTTTCCTATGCATATTAGCATACAGTAACATGACTCGTTTCCTATGCATATTAGTATACAGTAACATGACTCGTTTCCTATGCATATTAGTATACAGTAACATGACTCGTTTTCTATGCATATTAGTATACAGTAACATGACTCGTTTCCTATGCATATTAGTATACAGTAACATGACTTGTTTCCTACGCATATTAGTATACAGTAACATGACTCGTTTCCTATGCATATTAGTATACAGTAACATGACTCGTTTCCTATGCATATTAGTATACAGTAACATGACTCGTTTCCTATGCATATTAGTATACAGTAACATGACTTATTGCCTATGCACATTAGTATACAGTAACAGGACTTATTTGCTATACTTATTAGTATACAGTAACATGACTTGTGACAGCAACATGAAGATACAGTAGAGTGTGCTGTCAACAAACATCGAGTATATTGCACTTGGATGAAACATTGTGTTCATAGACAATATCATAAACAGTGTTGGGAAATACAGGAAAAAAGCTTCTGAACAATAGCTTGTGCAGGGAGAGGGATGTAGTAGACCAAATATGCAACAACACCCTCAGAGAAGCCGCAGCGGCAATAGCTCAAATCTATAGGTGCATCATCGAGACTTTGACAATAGGGATCAATGACGTGGTACAATTCAATCAGATTAAATTGAACTAATTGAGGGGAATTATCTGAACCATAGATTTCAATGGGGACGTCAGTTTAGCCAACAGCCAGTCCTATTCTTAGATCTTTCCCATATTGTGGCCATCGGTCAATCTGTTGGCTGTTACGGTGGGAAGTTATAGTTTCTCACCACTGATTTAAAGGTAAGGAGTAAGTCAACCCAACAGCCAGCCACAGGGTGTTTCCTAAGGCCTCTCGCCTCTTTTAGACGCAAAAGCACTCTCAGCCTCTGCCCATTTAAGCACACTTTTGCTGTAGGGGAATCATTCAGGCTCAAACTGGGACAGAAAGTTGGCCCGGGCACTAAATTAAAAGTGGCTCCTATTAGTGAATTAGATAGCTAAAATAGGTGGCCCGTGTTTGAAATTTTGGTCAGTTTTGAACTTGTAAAGACACTCCATAAGCGTTTTGCGAGGTATGGCAGCCGGCATGGATTTGAGCTTGCAAAGGGCAATGTTTGTTTTAATATCAGGGAAATTAACAGTGAAAACTGTCTCAGCAGACTGCTGTAATCACAGTGTCCTCACACTCAAAGCTGTAGTAGAGTTCTTTTTTGAAGATACAGTTTTCCACGCATGGTGCACCCACTTCCAGCCAGCGGTAACTGCCACTGCCTGGAACTTACAAGAAGCCCCATGACAACAGAACCAATGCTCAACTCGCATTCCACACTAAGATGTAAACACGTTTGGAATAAAAGGTGCACAGCTTGTGATTACAAAGGAGCAAGATCACAACATAGCTCCCTTTTTCACACCACATGCTAAAGACTAATGTAAAGCCAAAGGTAAGTTACAAAGTTTACACAACAATATTTCTATCTTGAAACCTCAAGACAAAAAGCTAAAAATGAAGTGTAAGTTACAGAGTTTGCACAACAATATATCTCTTTTGAAATCTAAAGTCAAAAAGATAAAAAAAATTAGGTGAAAATTGGTTACATTTACTGTTGTGTCGTGTGAGTTAGCAATGACAGAACCCTTTTGGCTCCTGATGGGCTCTTGTAATAATAAGAAGAGTAGTCCAGCCGAGGTAGTTTTCATGTAGGTTTATTTAAGTAGTAAGTTGTACAAAGGATGAGAGCCCCACCAGGAGCAGCCTCTATGCTGCTCAGCCCGTCACCAACTGACTCAAGCACTCCAACATTCCACACGCCAACATTCTCACACACAGTCATCCAGGCTGAGCAGCATACTACAACATCTCCCTCCTTTACAGAGCAGCATACTACAACATCTCCCTCCTTTACAATGGGAAGGAAGGAACTCTCAGGAGGCATAATAAAAGTTGCAGAAATAAATGAGGCGAAAGCATCTTGAAACATGGCATGAAAATTGATACTGAAACATGGCATAAAAATTGAAGGTGGGAAAGTAGGAAATACAGATGGAAAAGGAATAAGTGGGTAGGGAGTAACAGGAAAGACAGGAAGCACGGAAGACTCACTCATGCACCATCTCCCTTTCTCCCAAAAACACAATCCACACACTCCCACACCACAAGCAACAAACCAACCCAGGTACTAGGAACATGCAAGCTGGCCAGGCAAACACGAAGAAAGTACAAGAGTACCAGCAACAAGGTGAAGGAGAGAACAAAGCAGTGAAGTAAAGAGAACAGTAAACGGGTGGAAGACAGCCGCAGACAGAAAAAGAGAAATGATGGCTGTCATTCACACAAGCAGTATCATTGGGAAAAGTCCCCAGAACACAGCAAATAAAAAGGTGTTGAGCTCACAGAGGTAGGAAAGGGGTGAAAATGGAGAGGTGAGCTACACCATAGAACTTCCCCCAGAACAGGTTGGGGTGGAAGGTGTGGTTAAGCACCACACGAGGAATGCAAAGTGTAGAAAAAACAACATTGGATGTGGCGGAAAATACCACATGGTAAAATGCAATATGTAGGAACAGCACAACTAGGTGTGGTGGAAAATACCACACGGTACAATGCAATATGTAGAAACAGCAGAACTAGGTGTGGTGGAAGATACCACACAGTAGAATGCAATATGCAGAAACAGAAGAACTAGGTGTGATGGAAGATACCACACGGTACAATGCAATATGTAGAAACAGTAGAACTAGGTGTGGTGGAGGATACCACACGGTACACTGCAATATGTAGAAACAGCATAAGTAATAAGTACAATGCAATATGTAGAAACAGCAGAACTAGGTGTGGTGGAAGATACCACACAGTAGAATGCAATATGTAGAAACAGTAGAACTAGGTGTGGTGGAAGATACCACACGGTAAAATGCATTTTGTAAGAACAGCAGAAATAGGTGTGTCGTAAAACACCACGTGTAATCATTTAAAAACGCAGGAACTGTAGAACTATTCCAAGCACAGGAAAGGTGTGGGCAGGCACCACACAGTACAATGCAACAAGCAGCAAAAGCAGAGAGTAGAGAACCACCAGAACAATAACATCACATAAAGAAAGGTTCCCTAGAAAAGAAACAAAAGCATGTAAGAGAAATAGCAAGCGGTTATGTAAAAATAAACTGCGCAGAACATCAGTTAATGTAGAGGAATAAAAGTTAATGCAAATTGTGGGTTGACGCAGAGTTGACACCTAGAAGCGCAGCAGGCAAAGTCGATGTACAAGAAGGCACGGCCTGAAGAGCGACGACTCGCCCGAGGCAAATAAGCTGATTGTGCAGTCACAGTTCAATGCAGGAGAAACAGAAGGTTTGCCAAGTAGGAAATAGTACCTGCAGGGAAGAAAGAAAATCAGCTGGAGCGATGTCCTTGAAAACAGCACACAGCAAATTGGAGCATAGCGGCACAAAGGAAGAAGAGCACTGATGTTGTTGGAGGTACAACAGGGAAACCTTGCGGGGAACTTCTTCCAGAGGACTTTATAGAACGAACAAGGCGGTAGGCAACAATAAACCGCAGTGCAGGATGGCCCATAACAGTACGATCTTCCCGTGCTCCGTGATCGAGTGTGGCTTCCAAAGAGATATGACACAAGCCACTTGCAGTGAGGAAGACGATCGGAGCATTTAGTTTGATACCGGATGGCTCACGGCGCGTTGAAGCAGCAGAGCGTCCGTGTGCAGCAATGCTACATGGAATAGACGATGTGGGAATTCCATAAAAGAGAGGAAAATAATGAGAAGGCTCGTGAAGAACATGCGTCACAACAGATCCGAGGAAGCATCTCTGGACAGCAGGGAAGCAGGACAGGTAGGACAGCACGCGCTTAAACTATTTTTTTTTAAAATGCTTGACACGCTCAGAGTGCCCGTGCTAGGCGCAGCTCGTGCTCCGTTTAAAGAGAAAAACGGCGGTTTAACTGCCGTTACTGTGGAGAACTCTCAAGTGCTCTTAACAAATAATGGACAACAAGTGCCTCACCTGGGGCAGTACGTAGTAGCAGAGCTTGTGTTCTCCACCTGTCCACGCCGTAAATGAGCTGTCACAAGGCGTCTTGCAGCAAGCCCACTCATCTCTGGCAATGTAGAATGGGTCGATAAATCCTGTGTGTCCATATATTGGTCCCCGCTCCGAGACCACGCTGAGAAAGCTACAAAACTGAGTTGATAAATAAAGCGCTTTTGAGCATCACTCGTTTCCTTCAGCACCCTGCTCTATGGTAGCAAGTAATATGGTGTCCTAAAATTCATATCAAAGATGCCATGTCGATATCGATATAGGCGAGCTGGACACAGTAGCATGAGTTAGCAGGAGAGGAACATCTCTTCAAGACAGCAGAGCAGGGAGAGCAGGAACTGGTACACTTGGGTTAGACCGATGTCATAGGAACTGGCAGACAGCAGGTCAGGGAGGTAGCAGGATCTGCAGACAGGAACTGGCACACTTCAGTTGTGGGCGACCGATGGCAAAGTCACTGGTGGGGCTCCGGGGTGCCAGGTTTCTATAATACGTAGGTTACAATTTCAAAGCAGGTGCTTTACCTTGAAGTAATTTAAGCTTTGTGAGTAAGGTAGCACAGGCAGGTTCTTCCAAATCGTCACCAAATGTAATAATAAGAAGAGTAGTCCAGCCGAGGTAGTTTTCATGTAGGTTTATTTAAGTAGTAAGTTGTACAAAGGATGAGAGCCCCACCAGGAGCAGCCTCTATGCTGCTCAGCCCGTCACCAACTGACTCAAGCACTCCAACATTCCACACGCCAACATTCTCACACACAGTCATCCAGGCTGAGCAGCATACTACAACAGCTCTGTAGAACTGTGACATAAGAGTTAGAGCATAGTGAAGTGAAAGCAGGTTTAGAATGTTGGGGTTGCGGTTACATGGTGAAGAATAAACATGTGTTTTACTAAGCTCCATGTGTGGCGTAGTCGTTAGGGGTGTAGGAGGCTGGCTTAGTATATGGTGCTCACTTGTGTAAGTGTAGCACCCTGCACTAATACAGATAATCCTTATGGTGATTTTAGTGGTCTTAGACAACCTTAGAAAGCTCTCTAAGTGATAGCAGTGGAGAGCAGCCTTCAGGCTTAGTCCAGAAGGAGTGTAAAGCAGCTTGTTTTACCTGCACTTAATCTTATGGTATGAGTTAAGTGAAAAAGAACCACACAGTGTAGTTATAAAAAAGAGGTATTTATTATTAACACTTACTAACACAATGTATTATCTCCTACCCAGAGATATAAATACAATACACACACCACTTTGTCAATAGAATACATACATAGCACAGAATACACAGTGGTCTCCTGGGGGAGACCAAACCATATACTAAAATAGTGGAATGCGAACCATGACTTCAGTCAAGAGTGGACCCATAAGATGTAGAAGAGTCGGGGACCCAAGGAACCACCCAAGGTGAGTATCTAGGAACCCCACGGAGGCCGTGTGGGAACACAACCGCATACTCAATGGAAGTCTCTGGGTAAGTCGCGGATGCAATTTAAAGAAGGACCCTTCCCAGTGGACCCTGAATAAACCCCGGGGACAATGGAAGGTTGGAGAGTCTCCCCACCCGTGGATAGTCCAGGAACCAGGATACCTACACCAGGGAAGCAGGGTGCCTAGGTGCAAAGTGACGCCGGAAACCGCCGTAGACCACAATGGAGGATTTCAGGAAGATGCCACTGGCAAAGAAGGTGAAAGTGTCCGGTGGAACACAAAGGTTGATTTGAGATGAGAAGTACCTGCAAGCAGATGGGACAGAGTCTATGCCACTCAGGAGTGACCAGGAGGCACGGAGGACGAATGCCCACCGATGTCGGGAATGCAGGAGAGTTGACGGTGCCCTTATAGTTGCAGTTGTACCGGCCAGGCGATGCTGCCGTTCACGAGCTGTCCCACGTCGGATGTCGAGAGCCAAGGGGTTAGTGTCCGGCAGGGGCACCAACAAGCTTTGGCAGCGGCAAGAGATGCAGTTGTTGAAAAAGGTGCAGTGTCGGGACCAGCAAGGTCCAAGTGACTCACAGTTAAGTCAGAGCAGGTCCTGAGCAAGCAGGGTAGCCCACTGGAGTTGAAGAAGACCTTCAAGAGGACCCACACGCCGAAGGCACAGGAGTCGCAAGAGGACCTCGAGCAGCTCACCAAAGAATGAAGGCCCACAGTGCAAAGGATGTGGTGCAGGTGAAATTCTTGGCTATAGGAGATTCTTGAGGTTGGCGCTTCTTGGAGCCCGAAGATCTCTGGAGGAGAGAGTCAAACAGCCTTGGCAACCGCAAGTCGACGCGGTGCACAGGGGTACGGCTCCAGCAGTTCCGAAAAGGGATACTGGCCCCCAACTTGCTAGGAAGACCTCGAGGGAGTTGCAGAACCACCACCTGTGTTGCTGAGCCTTTTGGAGTCCATAGGAGCTCAGGAACAGCAGACTGGTCAGCTTCATTGCGGTGCCTGCAGATGCAGGGAAGTGACTCCTTCACTCCAAGGGAGATTCCTTTGGGTGTCTTGGATGTCCACAGGCCTTATGAAGAACCTGAATTTTAAGCTGGAAGAAGTAGGGGTAGGTTCTGGGACCTGCTAAAGATCTGACGACTTTTCTGTCCAATGATTACACCCTCTCAATTCAGCAAAACTGGGAGGGCTGTGGAGCTTCGATATAACCCAGGAAATCTGATTGATTCAGAGCCGATTCCGGGCACTTACGAATGGCGAGACGATTGGTGCCAATCTGTGGTGACATGAGGACATACAAAAATAATTTAAATAAAAAACAAAAAATGCATCAAGTGAACAACGCATTTGAACGAGAACGACAACCAGGTCCATACATTGCTGACATGATATCCCAATTAAATTGTGCAAAGGCCTTCTCGTGCTTTGATTTGAATAAAGGATATCATCAGTTGGAACTCGAGGAGAGTTGCAGGCACATTACAACCTTTTCTACACAAATTGGTCTGTTCTGATACAAACGATTAAGTATTGGTGTGTCATCAGCTGCCGAGTTGTTTCAAGATATCATTCGACTTAACATACAGCCTGTCATGAATGAGTTTAATGATAGTGATGATATATTGGTGTTTGGCGCTACATAGAAGGAGCCTGATAAAGCTCTCACACAAGCGTACCATTTACTTGAAGATGCAGGTTTAACTTGAATGCCGACAAATGTGAGTTCCATAAGACAAACCTAAATTCTTTGGCCATATCTTTTCTGATGGGGCATGACACCTGATTCAGCTAAAGTGCTAGTGTTGTCAACTGCCAGTCTCCCACAAGATGCTTCCATGGTATGTTCATTCCTTGGCACGGCCAGCTTCTATTCCAGATATATATGAGGCTTAGCCACTGTAAGAGCTTCGTTGAGAGACTTGATGAAAAAGAATGTTAATTTCATTGGTCACATGAATGCGAGCAAAGTTTAAAGAAGATCAAACAAGCTATCGAGAACGCTACTTAAATGGCATACTTTGATCCAAAGCTTCATACAGAGGTTGTTGTTGACGTTAGCCCAGTCGGGTTAGGCGCAATCCTTGTACAGCAAAGCGAACACCCACATGCTCAAAGACATATTGTGGCATATGCAAGCAAAAGTTTGTCCCAAACTGAACGTGCTTATTCACAACCTGAGAAAGAAAGTTTAGCAGTGGTGTGGCTTTGTGAACATTTCCTTGTATTCTTATACGGAAAACCTTTCACACTTGTGACAGATCATCAAGCGTTGTTGACCATCTTTGGCAAACTAAAGGCCAAGATGCCTCCTTTCATTGAGTGTTGGGGTCTACGATTGCAAGAATACAACTACAAAGATGTGCACTGTCCAGGGAAAGAGCAAAACCTTGCTGACTACTTTTCGCGAATGCCTCTACAGTGCCCTGGCACCCCTTCTAATACAGATTCAGCCTACATTATTTTAATTATGAAATTCAGTACACCAGCTGCTATTTCATTCGAACAAATTGTCACTGCCGCAAGTCAAGATAGTGACATGTTAAAACTAAAAGACATTATTGCACATCAGTCTTTGAACCAGCACACTTGACCTCTTATCAATGGCAGTGAATACCAGAAGTTTAAAAATGTCAAAGAGGAACTGTCTGCCACTCAAGAAGGTGTTATTCTGAGAGGCTGAGGGTTGTTATTCATGAGACTGCGACAACAGATAATCGAAGTGGCCCGTGAAGAACATCTTGGAATCGTTACCACAAAACGAGCTCCCTGAAACCGAGTCTGGTTTCCCCATCTCAATGAGAGAAATGAAAGAGAATTTAGGGCCTTTCATCAATGCAACTGCTTTTATCGAAAACCACCTTAAACAAGTCAGAATTGCCATAGCATGCATGTGAAAGAATTGCTGTTGACTTCTTCTGTCCTGTTGGCAATGGACATCACCTGATGGTGATCGTTGAGGAATACTCCTGCTTTCCAGTTATAGAAGATCTCTCATCTATCATTCAAGAAATAGTCAGAGAGAGATTAGACGGCATCTTCGTGAAATGGGGTGTTCCTGCTATGCTAAAATCTGACAACGACCCACCTTTCAACATTAGAGAATTCAGAGACTTTCTCAGCCATCCAAATGTGAAACATTAGAAGAGTACACCTCTTTGGCCATTGGCCAATGGGCTTGTCGAATGTTTCATGAGTACTCTAGAGAAAGCAGTTCAGTGTGCTGTATTGGAAAAGCTGGACCTTAAAACTGTCTTAAATTCTACTCTTCGAGGCGTGGCTCGGAGCGTCAAGATGGCGGTCGCACTCTAAGAGTGCTCCGGACCCCTCCGTCATCCTCTCCGAATCCCGCAGCAATCGGCAGCCCATTCTTGTCCTCTGGGGCTAATCTTACCCCCCAGACGCAGGAATCATGCACCGGGACGAGTGCTGAGCCCGCGGCGTCTGCCTGCTACGATAACGCTGCCAACCCAATCTGCGGCCTATAACTGATCGAGGAAAAATGGCGGACTTGGCCTGTGAGAGGCCCAACGCCTGAAGGCAACCCATTAGGCGAAATCCAGATTGGACCGCGCCAGAGACCCAGCCGCCCTTCCTGTGAGCTCCGATCAGCCTCCGGAGCCAGGAAGATCTATGCCTGGCCCCCGCTTTGTCCTGCAGTCTCCGCCTTCCTCCTGGGCCCCCCGCAGCAATAAAATTTACCCAGAGGCCAGTGGCGCTAACTGGGAAATCCGGAATGGGTCTCCCTCCCGGAACCCTATTGGCACGGCGGAGGGACGCCCTGGTGTACCGCAACTTAGGCCTGCGGCCTGCTCTGACATCGGTGGAGTGGCCCTGCACTCGTGAAGCTCCAGGCACCTGAGGGGACCATCCCGGGGGGCCGGGGACAGCGAGGGTCCAGCCACCCAGCCTGTGAGCCCCGGGCGGCCAAGTGCACGAAGGAGATCAGCGCTGGAGCCCGGCGCATTCCGCGGTCCCCGCCGCCCTCCCGGGCCCACGCACTGCTGAAATCTGCCCCGGGCTTGCGTTGTCAGCAGAGAGACCCGAGGCGGGCCTACCCCATGGGGCCTTGATTGGTGCGGCGGAGGAGGACTGGGAAACGCCACCATCCTAACCTACAGCCTACGGGGGAGACTGCGAAAAGAAATGACCTGGCCCCGCTCCTGTGAGGTCCTGGGGTTCTGGGGGCGATCCACGGTGCGAGATTGAGGCCGGGCGATAACGAAGGCCCTGCTGCCCTGCCTGTGATCTCTGGGCAACCCCCTGCGCCGAGAGGTGCCGCGCCCGGCCGGGCGGTGAACAGTGGGCTTGGGAGTCTGCAATTCCCCGTGACTGGCCGTTGCCGATGCCTTAGATCCCCAAACAGCGTCGACCCTAGACCCAGGAGCTTAGCTGCGTAAAACTGCACCCCCTCCTGCTGCAGGCTCCTCATCATTGACACGGCGGCTCCCCCTGTGATGGCGAATGATCAGCTGACCGGCCCAAAACGGTCTTGACCTTGCTCTGGATTGTTGCCCTTGACCCGTGTGGGGGGACCGGGCTGGAGGGCGCCCTGCGGTGCTGCGACGGCTCTAACTGATGGGCGACTGTAATCCTGCTTCCTCTCCTCTGGTCGCGCAGCTACACCGCTCGCCAGCCCGGAGAAAGACATTGCCACTGCAGTGATCCCGGTGAGTGCAGAGGTGGCGGCAGGCGGAGCTGGGACCCGTGTGGTGCGGTGCTCCCTGTGAGCTGTAGACTGTTTGCGGTGGGCGGGCCGGCCCCTTTGCAACCCACGAGGGAGGGCTTCCATCCCGGCGGAGTCCTGGGGGCGAGGGCCGCGCGGGCCTCAACTGGAACTCCCCTGTCTTCCCTCAGGCCCGGGGACCGGCACCGGTGGGGGTGTGGCTCGGCGGTGCTGGTGACCCTGGTGGCCCATTGACTATCCGCGGAGGGGGCCTGCAGGTTGGCGGCGGGCCCCTTCGAGCCTGGGGTCGAAGGTGCAGCGCTCAGCCTTCGGCGGAGACTCCCGTGCTGGGGGTAGCCTGGCGCGTGGGGTCGGCCTGCGGGCCGTGTTGTGGGGGGACGGCGGTATCAGTCACCATTTTGGGTGACGGAGAGAGCTGATCATCGGTGGTGCCGCTGGTGCCCCCCCCCATCCTCTGCTGGCCTTGTCATCTCCCGCACGCGATTGCTGTATGGTGGCACCCCGACCCGCTGGAAGTGACTCCTGCGGCTCCTGCGGTACGGGGTGAGTGCGTTCCCTGTATTCTATGGGCTGCGTGCTGGGGGGTGGAATCGGCTGCATCCTCGAGCAGCGTGGGACCCTGGAGGTGGGCCCCCTCCACCGCACCCCCTCTCTCTCTCCCGCTTCAGTGGGGTCTCCACTGGGCCTAACCAGCCGTTAACCATCTGGGCCCTGCCGCCTGATTTGAACCGCCTTCCCGCGGCCCACTCGGTGTCCTGGGCTGAGAACTGGGCCCGGTGGCCCGGCTGTGTCCCCGGACCTGGAAGCGGGTGTACAACCTGACTCCACGAGGGCTTGAGCAAGAACAGCGTGCAGCTTCGACCGCCATTTCAGGCGGCTGCGAAGAGGATCACCACTGTGTCTCTGGCTTCCCCCTTCTCCTGCCAACCATCCACGTCCAGAAAGCGACTGTGGCTTGGGGGTGCCCCAACTCAATGGGGGCGGCATTGACGGTTTATATCTTCCTGCTACCCCCCTGCGATGCCTGGTGGAGGTGGTTGGGGGTGCCGAGACTAAGCTGGAGTGGCGCATCCTGGGCTGCCGGGGCTGCCTGCTGGGGGGTGGATCCGGCTGCATCTATCGAGTGGCGTGGGGTCCGGAGGGAGGCCCCCTCCACCCCTCTCCCCCCCCTTTTCTCCACCTGCTCCCTTGGGGCCTCCGCCGGGCCATGCCGGCCACCAACCACCTGGGTCTGCACTGCCTGTCTCGCACCAATCTTGGCCCATATTCCGGCATACAGGCTCAGAGACTTTCCCGCCACTTGTTTTCAGAGCGGTCCATTGTCGTCTACCCTGGGAACTAACCGTCCACCGTTGATCAACCCACCATAGCCTTCGTATAGGCGACCATCCCCGGGGCCACACCCTCACACCCAGGTGGACTTTAGACTCGTTAACAGGGGCACCCCACCGTCCTCGGCTGACAGGGATTGCTCCGGACCTGCCCTGACCCTGGTCCTCCATCAGTGCACCCTCATCTCCCGCCATGGGGAAAGATCGGGGCCCTAAATCCTCGGCCACCCATACCCAGACCAAAATTGACCAATACACCAAAATGGACCATGAAACTGCAGGACAGGCCGAAGGCGGCCCTCCTTCCCAAGGTAATGACTTAGCCGCTATCCTACAGGCAATCAGTGCATCCCAGGCCTCGGTGGAAGGCAAGATTGGTGAGGTCAGGGTGGACATGTCCCTTATTCAGCAGGATCTGCGCAACGCCACGGCGCGCATCACGGAGGCCGAGTCCCGCATATCCGCAACGGAGGACGACATCCAACAATTAAAAGAGCAGGTGGCTCACTTGCAGTCACATACCAAGGAGCTCCACAGGCGTGCCGAAGATGCCGAGAACCGTTCGCGCCGCAACAACCTCCGTCTGGTGGGCTTCCCCGAGGGTGTCGAGAAAGCACAAATGTCCACCTTCATCGAATCCTGGCTCTCCTCCTGGATGCCCAAGGACGCGCTATCTGCATGGTTCGCGGTGGAGAGAGCCCATCGGTCCCTTGCACCTAAGCCACCACCCGGAGCCCCGCATAGCCCCATCATAGCCCGGATCCTTAACTTTAAGGACAGGGACGCAATCCTGCGTGAGGCGCGCTCCCTGGGACCCCTTAAGTTTCAAAGTCAAACCATCATGATCTTCCCCGATTATACCAAGGAAGTGCAGGACCAACGCCGTTCATACATGGAAGTAAAGAAGAAATTGCGGACTCTTGGCCTTTAATATCGACTTCTATTCCCGGCCCGCCTTCGTGTCATTTTCCAGGGCAAGACACAATTCTTTGACTCGCCCCAAACAGCATGGACATGGTTGACGGAGGAGCGCCCCCTTGGAACCAGACGGGACTCGGCCCCAGCGCCTCCGAGCCCTCGGCCCGCGCGGCCCCGATCTCCCGGGCGGCGCCGCAGGAGGCGTACACACTCCCCCAAGGGGAATCAATCCCACGGAGAGGCACCCAGATCGTCAAGCCTGGCGGCCTGTAGACTCGGAAGCTCTCCTAGCCCCTCGGATCCCCAGCTCGTCATAGACACCACTCGACCAGTGGCTCATCCGGGGAGCCTCTCCCATCCGGAAGAAGGGGCTTGGCAGCAGCAGACTCGGACTTGTCTCGTAGCCCAGTCATCTGACACCCCCGGGAGGGGGAACCGTGATCAGGAGGCCGGCGCAGCCTCTCAGCTTGTGGTATGTTCGGTGCTCTGTCCCTCAGCGAATTCGAGGAGTGACTAGGCGGGTTCCGAGGCCAGTGCGGATGGTGGCCCACCAATGCCACAAATCCATGCGTTCTGAAACACCGCCTGCACCCCGTGTAGATCCGTCTCTGCACACAGCGAGTAACTGTCCCAAGACTTTCTTAACGACCAGTCCTGCGGTGCTCCGATGAACTTGGGCCTTCTAGAGCCCCATCCGGAGTCATGTCTTCACCGTCCCTGCGACAAAAAGCGCCACGGCAGATTTGTTGCCTCAATCTACTTGTTTTTCTGCCGAGTTACTGAGCATCCGTCTATATGGAGGGGTCCTCCACGCAACTCAACCTGAGCGTTCTAGTTTGGTTACCAGTTGATGTACTTGGGACGACAGATGCTTCAATTCTTGAAGTATAGGGTGGGGGCAGGGAGAAGGGAGGGGGGTTGGGACCGTTGTCCCACTGTTGAGGTTTGTTTGATGTATTGTCTCACCAGCCTTTTTAATGCACACCATACTAGTCACACGTATCGCCTACACAACGCAGCTATAATCGCTGTCCCGCGCCCGTGCCAGACCCCATACACGCCCAATGCTAGGCAAAGGGCGGTGAATCTTTGCGCCCACCAACGACCACCGTTGCTCAGCCGTTCTGAGTACCTCCCTCCGCACACTGTCCTGGAATGTTAACGGGCTCATAGACAGGGTCAAACGAACAGCTGTCCTGCGCTACGCCCAATTCTTATTTGCAGACGTACTCCTGCTTCAAGAGACTCACCTGGAAGGGAGCCACTGCCCCTTCCTGGCAAGGTACGGATATGACAGAGTATGGCATTCAGGGTTTGCCCGGGGCTCCCGGGGGGTGGCCATCCTTCTAAGGCGTAATCTTCCCTTTGTGCTCACACAGGTCATTTATGACCCTCAAGGGGGATTTGTGGCTTTAAGCCGGACGCTGGGGGGGACCCCCTTAATCTGGTTTCCATCTACTCACCCCCATGGATGCTCACATCAACTCTGAAACACACCACCGACCTCCTCACTTCTCTGCCCCTGGGTGCCACAATAGTCGGGGGGGACTTTAATGCAGTCCCTAACCCCCACCTTGATATCTCGGGCCCACCATCTGCCTCCAGAATTACACATGCCAAACAATTAACGGGCTGGGCGGACTCCCTAGGCCTGTGCGACGCTTGAAGAATCTGGCACCCTCAAAGCAGACAGTTTACTCACACATCAGCAGCACACCACACTCAGGCGCGTATCGACGCTATATTTCTCCCCTCCATTGATTGCCAAACGATTAAAGACATCTGTATACTCCCTAGGGCTATTTCCGACCACTCTCCAGTACTTCTCAGTATTGAGGACCCTCCCCCCTCGGCGCGTACAACGTGGGGGATGAACGCCTGGTTCCTCCAAGACAAGGAATTTAAAAAGGCGGTTGGGATGGAACTCCAGCAGTACTTCTTCACCAACACCGGTTCGGTTCCCTCCTCTGGCACCCTGTGGGAAGCAGGCAAAGCCACCATCCGGGGCTTTGCCAAGGGCCAACTTAAAAGTCAGCGACAAGCTCAAACACAACAAATTACCCTCCGGGAGGCTCAAGCACTGCTCCTCGAGCAATCTCCGTCCGAAGAACGTGACGCCGCCCAAGAGAGGCAACTCACACGCCTCCGGGCCGAAATCAAACAACTCTCACTGGAATCCGCCAAGCTCCTCTGGAGATCGTCTATAGCCCGGGTGTACGGATGGGGCGACAAAAATGGGAAGCTCCTCCACAGACTGGCTACATACCCGAGGGCCAACCGAATTATTCCGGAGATAGAGGACCTAGAGGGTCTGACACACACATCCCCTCTGGCAATGGCCAAAGCATTTGCCTCCTGCTACCGTAGGCTCTACTCCGCACGAAGCCCCGAAACTTCCCTCACTGTCTTCCTGGGCACAGGTGGTGTGACCCTCCCTGCCTTAGCACTGCCGAGTCCGCTGACCTGGACCGACCCATCACCCGGGAGGAAATCCATGCAGCAATAACACACACCTCGTCGGGCAAAACCCCAGGTCCGGATGGGCTCCCACAAGAATTTTATGCTGCGTACCGGGAGACTCTTGTCCCGCACCTCGCAGATCTCTTTGAAGAGGCTCTAGAGAAAGGCTCCTTCCCACCTGAGACAGACTTAGCCACTATTGTTGTTCTCCCTATAACACAACCTCTGTCACCCCGGTGTGCGGACTATCGCCCAATTTCTCTCATAAATACTGAGGTTAAACTATTCGCTACAATTCTTGCCCAGCGGATGAAGCCTCACCTCACCAAACTGGTCCACCCTGACCAGTGCGGGTTTATGCCCATGCAGGGGACTAGACACTGTCTCCGTCGGCTCCACCTGGCCTTTGCACAGCGCCATTTGCTCACTCCCTACTTAGCGCTTCTTCTCCAGTTGACCGAGAAGGCCTTTGACTCGGTCAACTGGCAATACCTGGGGGACGTGCTGAAGGAGATGGGTTTCGGACCCCATTTTTGCAATCTGGTGAAGGTTCTCTACGCCCAACCCCGAGCACGGGTGCTGGTTAACGGAGTGCTGTCAGAGGCGTTCCCCATTTGTAAAGGGACGAGGCAGGGTTGCCCCCTCTCTCCCCTCCTCTTTGCCTTGGCGATGGAGCCCCTGGAGAGTGTGATCAGGTCGGAGGACCTCATTCAAGGGTGGAAATGGCCCAACTCGGAAGCAGACAAGATTGCCCTGTACGCAGACGACGTCTTAATTTTCCTTGCAGACCCGGCTGTCTCCGGCCCTCATTGCCTGCGGATACTGCATTCATTTGGGCAGACCTCGGGCCTTCGACTTAATCCCAGTAAGTCAGTCCTGGTCCCTCTCCATTTAGCGTGGGATTGTTACGATTGGCAATCCACAATACCCCTTAGGCGGCAATCATTCAAATATTTAGGAATCTGGGTCGCCCTGCTCCCAGACCTCGCCTGGTCACTCAACATAACTCCACTAGTGAAAAAAGTGAAGGAGTACCTCTGCAAGTGGCAGACGCTCCCCCTGAATCCTCTGGGGAGGGTTGCACTGTTTAAAATGATGATTCTCCCCAGATTCCTCTACGTGCTTCAAAACACCCCCTTCTGCTTCCCGCGGACTTGGTTTCGAGAGCTGGACCGCGCAGCCACCAAATTCCTCTGGGGGGGGGGGGTCAGAGACCCCGCTTGGCCTTGGTCTGCTGCCGTATCCCGCCCTTTGATGGGGGCATGGGGATGACCAACTTATATTTATATTACCTGGCGACCCGCCTCCTCACATTACATGATTGGTTCAACGGGGGATGGTCTGACCCGGCCTACAGGCTCGAGCTAAGCGAACTGGGACTACCCCGTATTCAGTCCATGATGTACGGAAGACCCATACCTTATACACTACCAGAGGTGACATGCACCGTGCTCCTGGCCTGGCGGGCATCATTGCGCCACACCCAATGGACACAGAAGTTTACCCAGCACGCGCAGCCACCAAATTCCTCTGGGGGGGGGGTCAGAAACCCCGCTTGGCCCTGGTCTGCTGCTGTATCCCGCCCTTTGATGGGGGCATGGGGATGACCAACTTATATTTATATTACCTGGCGACCCGCCTCCTCACATTACATGATTGGTTCAACGGGGGATGGTCTGACCCGACCTACAGGCTCGAGCTAAGCGAACTGGGACTACCCCGTATTCAGTCCATGATGTACGGAAGACCCATACCTTATACACTACCAGAGGTGACATCAGGGCTTTAAGTGGGCCGGGTCTGACCGGGTCTGAGCACCGGCAGTTTTTTTTGGGGGCCCTCGAAACGGGTCTCTATTGGGCTCTATTTTCGCGGCTGGCAAAGGTAGTCCTTTCTTTTTTTTCTGGACTGCAGTGAGAGCTCAGTTTCCTCACTGAGTAGTGGAGGTCACGGCATGACGTCCACGGCACGACGGCATGACGTCATGCCAGGTGAGCGTTGTTGGAGGAAGGGAAACCCTTTTTCTTTCAGGATTTCCCTTCTCTTTTTTCAGCGCAGGAGCAACGTCGTGGTGGTGCCAGCGTGGGACCTTCTCTTTTTCATGCGCAGGAGGAACGTCGTCGTGGTGCCAGCGTGGGATGATGAAAACCGAGACTTTTAGAAACAGGTATTACCTTCTCGCTTTTGCTCCCCTGTGAAATGGATCCAAAAAAGAAAAACACTTTTGCTGGAAACGTCCTCTTTTTCTGACTTTTTTCAATTTCTAAGTGCAGCCTCGGGGTGGAGATAACTAAAACATTCAAAATATGAAAAGTAACTAGCTAAAGCAAGACAGAGTGGTTGCAAGGTGGCCAGATTGATTTATTCACACCAAAACACACTAGCGCCACTTTACAGTGTTTGCCAGTGAAGCGCTACTTTTGTTTTCTCGTCTCTCTTTGAACAACATTGTTTTCCCTGGGTGAGAAAGTGCACTATTCCTGGAGGTACTGAAATACCTACTTGATGGGTGAATTGGAAAACAAAATGTGTACAGCGGCTGTGTGTTCACGAATGTGGTCTTTTTAAACCATACTGCTTACGTTTTGTAAGGATATAAGCAATGGGCATTGAAACGAGTCCCTTCTGGGCCCTGTAGTCATGGCATTAACTTTTCAGGCAAAAGCACTCACTAATTTCTGAATAATGAGTGTAAAAAGAAAAAGGTAACCATGTTGTTCCTGCTTACATTTCACATGCTTTACTTAATCTTGCATTCCCTATGAGTGTTTGCTTTTTCTAGGATGTTGTTAATTTTTTTAGGCAGCATATTGCTCTTGTCTAGTGCGTAATTTGAATTGAGTCACATCCAGGTGTTTATAGCGGGTCAGTGCAGTGCAAGTTTCTCTCAGCGGGGTAGTATGGTGTTCAGTGGGGGAGAGGATGAGGCACTATGGTCAGAGCTGCTGAATTTGGAACTGGGGAACCAGGTTCAGCCTACATGACCAGTCCACCAGACCACTCCCCCTGAGGGAGCACATTTCCATGCTAGACCTTAGAAGGCCTCGCAAGATCTTAAAAGCCCTGGTGTCTTAGCACCAGCAGGGGACCCTAGCAGTGGCAAGTGTGGGTTAACCTTGAAGGCCTGTCCGCTCCAATCCATTCTGAAGTTCACCTTCAGTCTTGCAGGCAGGCCTATGAAGCAGCACACCATAGAGTGACAGTGACTCTGTCACTGAGGTCCTAGGACCCTTGAGGAGGGTGGCTCTAGGGCAGTGCGACCGCACCAGGTGCTGACCACCCGCGGTCCATGCAGGTAACAGCGGTGGGGCAGAGGGGCTGGGTAAGGGGGGATTTCGAGGGACGATGCCGAGGGAAAATTAAATAATTAATTTTCCTTCAGCATCATCCTCAAAACCCCCTTACCTGGCCCCACCACTGTTACCTGCACGGACCGCGGGTGGCACTGACTTCAGGTGGGGGCGTCGTGTTTGCAAGTATAATATGGTTTTAAAAGCACTTGCTGTCTCCTTCCTGGCCTCCAACAATTTTCGGCAACAATAAAAATGTCATGATAACTCCAGGGATTAATGTTCTTAGTAGAGAGAGATGGTGTTTTGTCTAGTGGACGTTTTGACTCATGGAAAGGAAGCGCAGAGGGTTAATGTGCCCACTGCTAAGAACATGTACCATGCAGATCACAAAGTGCACATAATGTAAATAGGTCAGTGGGTTACTGCTTTTGTCTGAGAGACCCTATTGTTACTTGCAGTTAATAAGTTAAAATCCTAACATAGAACAGTGAGCTATTAACTGTCATGTAAGAGCTGCATGCAAACTGCAAGGTATAAATTAGAGCATTATGTTTTTTCCACAGTCTTTGATTATCCTAATGTTGCAAAAAAGGGTTCATTTGGGTAGAAATCAATTCTGATTATTAAAGAGAACCCCCAACCATGGTATTACGTTTTAAATTCTGAGTTTGTGTTTCTCCAGACCAATCACTATTAAACTATGCTGCCTACTAGTATGGTTGTCATGTGACTCCTACACCTTATAGTCCTTTGTCTTATGTAACATTTCCTATACAGTGATTTACACACATATATTACACTGAGATAAGCAATCATATGTGATGTAAAGTGCTCTGACACCCTATACTGCTATTAGTGGTGCTGTAAATTTTCTGATACTTTATTATTTTGACATTTTTACACATGCTAACAGTATCCGCAAAGATTTTTCCTTATTAGTACCAGTGGAACATACAAGTGCAGCAGTGAGAAAGTTGACCAGTCAACCTTTGCAATGGGCCATCTACTTTGCAGCAACACAAGTCACATTTTTTGTAACTTTTGATCCGTTTGAGCTATAAACAATTAGTTAAAATCGTCAGATTATGCAGCAGATGATGTATTATGTGGCAAATATGGCAGAGCCATAATTATGTGGAAAACATTTGCAAACTAGGATATTTTGCCATTCATGATTGAACTGCTCTTGTGGAAAAAGGGTGGGGTAGTGCTGATGACAGAAACTCCATGGCTGGGAGACAAATGGCTTGCGATTCCACTTTTAAGGATATTTGGGTCATTCTGTGATTGGAAACGTATCCCACTTTGTGAATGTATTTTAATGTCAATAACTCATATTAAACCTTAAATAAACATGTGTATCCATTGGTTAAATTAAATAACGTAATAAGCTGTAACTGGTTAGTGAAATGGGAAACAAATACTAAAAATTGGGATATTTTGCTCTTTCTGCCACACCTCTG
Organism: Calotriton arnoldi; assembly: GCA_963921515.1. NCBI lineage: Eukaryota > Metazoa > Chordata > Amphibia > Caudata > Salamandridae > Calotriton > Calotriton arnoldi. The sequence goes on from CAWUFW010024191.1 coordinate 33,006, forward strand.
ACTCCGCCGAGAAACCCCAGCAAAATAGACAGTGAATATCTTCAAGGGTTTTGGGGAATCCTGCAATAGATTTCTAAGTAATGTAAATAATTTTTGCATGTTTTTTTAAAGTGTTTGGTATTTTTATGGCTTATACTTAATAAATATACGTTTTTGCCTATTTTATTATCCTTTGCTGGATGCGACTTCATGATTTTCTTAAGCACACAATGCTAGTTATCTTGATTTAGACCACGCCCCTACTCGGATAGGCCACACCCCTTGAAGAGATTTGCCACGCCCCTTTTAGAGCACCCCCAGTTTTTTTTTCCCACTTAAAGCCCTGGGTGACATGCACCGTGCTCCTGGCCTGGCGGGCATCATTGCGCCACACCCAATGGACACAGAAGTTTACCCAGCACACACCACTCTGGCAAGGTACATGGCTCAAGGAAGTCAGTGGGTTAACGGGATTTCGATCTTGGGACCTTATTGGGATTTCTCAACTCGGAGATGTGTGGGCCGGCAGCCACATACGCTCCTTCCAGGAGTTACAAGCCCGGAATTCCCTACACCCATCGCAATTCTACAAATACCTACAGCTCCATTCACACCCTCCACTCACACATATCGGAAGGCACAGCGATACCTGAATACAATCCACCCGAAGCACATATTATGCTGGGGAACCTGGGCGTCTCCCGTATTTACCGTACACTAACCAACAATACCCCAACTACACTAGACCGGCTCAGACACCAGTGGGAAGAATGGGTGGGTCCACTGGAGGAGGAAGATTGGAGGGATGCGCTAATGGCGCCTAAAATGGTTACCGCCTCAGCTAAACTCTGCCTGATTCAACTATACTACTTACACGCCGCCTACTTAACCCCTGCGCGTCTTCAGAGGGCAGGTCTATATCCCTCTGCCTCCTGTACACGCTGCAGCCAGGACCCGGTGGATTTCTTTCACATGGTCTGGGCATGTTCCCAACTGGCAAGATTCTGGGGGGGCATTGAGGAGGAACTCACGGAGGTCTTGGGGTGGGGCGTTCCCCATGATCCACGGCACATACTCCTGGGGATCACAGAGGGGCTGGATGGATCCAGAAATGAGAAGCTGTTTTTCAACCCGGCCATGATTGTAGCCAAGCGAGACATAGCCGCCTACTGGAAACGACCTACTGCACCTAGCCTCAAGAAATGGGGGGAGGGGGTGGACTGGTGTGCTACACAGGAAAAGCCTATGTATGAAGCACGGGGATGTCCGAAGAAGTTTCGCAGGGTGTGGGGCAAATGGTTGGGTACTGTGGCTTAAATTTGTGTATCCTACTAAATGTCTGTATCATGTAAGAATCTATGGGGTCATGCGGTACGAGATTAATCATTCAATCTGGTGGGAATTATGGATCCTATTGTACTGTGCTATATTGCTGGTTCTGTTACCACATCTAAAATTAATAAAATTGTTTATTAAAAACAAATTTTACTCTTTGAGCTTACTGTTCGATCCCTCACTCAACCCCAGGTGAAAGCCCTGCAACCTTAATGACAACCAAGTTACCTGAATGGACCAACAGAAGATCAAGTACTGAGGAAAAAACCTGTTTCAGGGACTTGGATCGTAAAAGAAAAATGAAGGCCTATTCAGCTAAGCGCTGACATGCATAGGACATTAAGTTCAATAAAGGCGATTGAGTGCTTGTCCGTCAGCTTAGAAAATGGAAATATGATGTTCTCTTCGATGCTGAACCATTTCATGTTGTGACCAGCAAAGGACACGTGGCGACTTCCCAGAAAGTCTATCACATGAGATTTCTCGCATTTTCGACATGTAGCTCATCGCTCATCAGGTGCTGATGTCAACGTAGAGTCTGAGAGGACACTCTGAGAACCCCTGACTGCTGTTGTTCCTCCATCACCAACGCAGATCATGGACACTTCAACTGCCTGTCCCCAGTTTCCGAAGACATGGTCGGGATGTGGGATCAGAGCACCTCAAAGACTCATTGAGGAGTTATGATTGGATATATTTGTATAGAGGGGGAAATGTAGTGTTGTGTGAGTTAGCAATGATGGAACCCTTTTGGATCCTGATGGACTCAGTAAACTGTGATGTAGGCATTAGAACGTAGGGAAGTGAATGCAGGTTTAAAATGTTGGGTTTGTGGTTACACGCAGAAGAATATAGATGAATTTTAACAAGCTCTGTGTGTGGTGTAGTCATTACCGGGTACCCAGGCTGGAGAGGACGCTACACTTACAAGCAATCACACTGAAGTTACTTTTGAAATGAAAAGGTGAGAAACCCTTAAACACACTGAGAGATGAAGAATGTAATAAAACCACAATCATAGTTCGATCGCATGAGTACCTCGAATGGCTTGCGCGTATTGAGAGCGGGTTTCACTGCTTAAACATATCTATCACACACACTTCAATAAATCATTGTGTGCCACTCACAGAACGGCTGTCACTGCATCAATGTGGGTCGTGCACAGAGTGGCTGTTTCTGGACTTCTCTTAAGATAGCATGCACACTTAGAGCAGCTGTTTCTGCCCTCGGCTGTCGTTGTCCTTCCCTGGCAACCCGCTCAAATATTACATGTCTCTGAATTCCTTTGTTTGAAGTTTAGTGTCCGCACATCAAAGCGCCGGATATTGCCACTTATCTGTATCTTGATGAACACCGTCAGTAACTCACACGTCGGTCCACACCTACACATGGAGAGGTACAGGCCACTTAGCTGGTTCCTCGCCGCCAAAATTATGCTGTAATCACAGGATCCTCACACTCAAAGCTGTAGGAGAGTTCTTTATTGAAGATACAGTTCTCCATCCGTGGTGCTCCCACTTCCAGCCAGCGGTAACTGCGACTGCCTAGAACTTACAAGAAGCCCCATGACAACATAACCAATGCCTAACTAATATTCCACACTAAGAAGTAAACACATGTTTAGAATGAAAGGTGCACAGCTTGCGATTACAAGGAGCAATATCACAACACAGACCATACAGCAGGCCAATGAACAGCCCACAAAAGCCCCACATACTGACCTGTTAGACCAGCCAGTCCAACTCTGGATACAGTGCTTGATTTGAAAAAGAGTGAGTGCTGGTGCCCAATGCTGTGCTTAGAAGCCTGGGGCTGACATTATTAAGTATGACTCCCCCTCTCTACCAGACACTTCGTGCTACTTTATCTCACTTTTGCAGGTTCCTGCTTTCTCCCTTTGTGACATCTTTCTCTTCCTCCTTTGGTCCCCCTAGTGTGTTTTTCTCTCTCTTGCTCTCAGCAAATGTTTGATGAGTATAAATATGTTCTTTGTCCCCTAAATGAATAATGGTGGGTTCCATCAGCAAACACCGGCTCAAATTAAGCATTATGGGGATGCACTAGCCTTCCATTTAAGCATTAAAGTTCGCTTGGATAACAATATAGCTAGATCTCTGATGCAAACCTCCCAGCTTGCAAGGCCAGGAATACCAGTTGTAGCAGTAAGTGTGTCGGATACCTTGTGCTAGTAACTTTCTAGGGCAACGCAACTCCACTGCATATGGTTGAAATCTGCTGCAGGAACATTACATTTGAGGCACATAACTTTGGCTTCGGGGAACATTTTGTTGATTTCAGCTGGGGAAAGGTAAGCTCTATGCAATATGTTAAACTGAATATATTTGAACTTCATGTTGTGTGAGACTTTGTGTGGATACACAAGGACTCTGTACCATTCCTTACCATTTGTATATTTCCACAAAGGCCTATTTCTGTATATCAGAAATAGGCCTGTGTGGATATTATACTGATCTACTACAGGTTCCAAGGTTACAAGCTGCTCATCCTGTAACAAATCACCTAAAGATGTGATACTGGCTGCATTCAAGTGTCTTAGCTCAGCCAGCAAGAGAAATCCCTGATGTTTCGGTAATACCAAGAGAGGGATGGCAGGTGCATAGGGCACACTGCCCTTAGTCATTTGCAAGCTTCTATTGAAACAAATTTGAGCGATGCACAATACTCATCTTGCTAATTTTTGCTTGTGATACAAATAGTCTAAGGAGACGGTGGGGTAACAATGAGCAGGTGTCTTTCATCAGGTGTTCCGAGAGCCACTGGCTTACCTATTGCAGCTGAGCAGATAAATAATAGTGTTCAAAGTTGAGGTCCCCAAGTCCTCCATTATCTGTTGGAAGCTGAAGCTTAGCTAGCACTACTCTACGCCAGCCATTAAGCCACACAATGTCCCCTAACAACAGATCTAGATCCCAGAAAAATTACTTCGTTGGGGGGGGGGAAGCAGGAGGTTGGCAAATTAATACAAAAGGCAAGGGAGTATTGCTATCTTGGATAAGGCGATGCAGCCCATGACCGTGAGTGGAAGAATATTTCAAAACTGGATCTGAGCTTTCACGGGCAACACTGCATAGGGAATAGGGAGTCCAGAATCATAGTACTGCTAAAGTCTGTACTCCAAACCAACTTTACAGAACACCGTGCTAAAATATGATAACCATCATTGCAGGGATTTGAGGGACAATTTGCCATTTGGTCAATTTTTAAGAATTAGAAGGAACTGCACTTAGAAATAGACTATTTTGAGGAACCTGAAATAGTATCATGAAAACGTATTGTGAGAGGTTTCCGACCAAGATTTGTAAAGAAGTGCCTGAAAACGGCATGGTTTAATGATAGAGATGATCTTTTGAAAGAAGATGAGAAAAACACAGACAATAACCGTATCACGTGTTACCACACGTGGAACCAAATCCAACAATATAAAAAAAATCCTACTGAAAAATCAGGCTAGAGAACCATTACTTCCAATCAGTTTTGTCTCTTTAACCCTCCTCCCCGTGTTTTTAAGCTCCTTCTACAGACTCACTTGCCCTCTCTTTCTCTTACAGTTTCAACATTCTTTTCTTCTATTGCAGCCTATAAGCTTCCCTGATTTCTTCAGCCTTAGTGGTTGGCTGCTTCCTGCACAGCCTGGCTGCTACAGGGATGTAATTGCAGCCGTCTGATTAATAAAACTCATGTTAATGTAGAAGAAAGTATGCCTAGCCATAATTATTGTTGTATAAATCATTCTCCTGTTACTTTTTATTTGTAAGGGAATGGATGCATGGTTACTATATCCCGTGAACAAGTAACTGACTTGCAGAATAATTTCTCTCCTTCAGGAGACATTTTGCCTTGTTAATAATTTTATTGAAAGTTTTTCGGCAAGACACTTAATCTTCAAAAACAGAAATCGCATATTGGCATGACATTGCAGAAACTAACATCAGTATACCCAAACTGCTTAGAGTTACAATGATAGCCCATAATAGGTCCCCCATATTCGCCTGTGCTTCTAGGGACAGTGACGAGTCTCAAAAACCAGCTTTTCCTGCTGCGCGCACCTGTCCACCCCCTTATGCCAGCACCTGATAGTCGGTGGAGCTCGCTGCTTCCAAGCACGGTCTACACTCTCTTGGCGACCAGGCATGCCACCCCCAGAAAGGCCTGCTCCACCCGTGGGCTCCAAAGTCCTCCACCAGCCCCAACAGTACATTACGAGGGGTGAGTTCTACTGTGCTGTACAGGACAGAAGAATGCTCCCGACCCACTCCCTCCCAATAGGGCCTTAGCGCTGGACAGTCCCACGCCATATGTAGAAAGTCAGCTGTCGGAAGCGCACATCACGCACACGCAGCAGGGGTTTCAGGGGAGAAGTGCTGCAAATGCTGGGGGGTGAGATATGTGGCATGCAGATAATTGAATTGAACCATATGTAGTCGCGCTGAAATCGCCACCTCACCGTGCAGGCTTTCCTCCATTCATCTTCATCCAGGTCTCCAACCCACGCCTCCCATCGCTGCTTAGTGCGTTCAAGGCCATCTGGGGAGTGGTGACCAACGAACAATAGATCCTTGAGATGCCTCCCCTACCTAGACGCCCAAAGAAAATCTTCACCTCTAGGAGACTGTATTCGGGTAGTGACGCATCTGAGAGAGTGTGGGCCTGCAAAGCGTGGCATAGTGGGAGATACCAAAAAAATTGAGAATTGGAGAGGGTGTACCGAGACCTCAAATCGTGGAACGTCTCAAGGTGGCCCCCTCTAAAGGTAATCTCCTAGGTAAAAGATCCCAATCCGGTCCCAGGGGGCAAAGTCCTCCAGAGTTGAGAGCTGGCTCAGCTTCGTGCCCCACCACAGAGGAGTCAGTTCGAGCCGATGGTCCCAGCCAATGAGCCGAAGGGCCGCCCTGCAGCAGGTAGGAGACACCCGCATCAAAGAGTGCAGTGTAGTGGGAAGATGAACAAGCGGTCAGGCAGACCATCCAAACTCAGTGAATAAATCTCCAAGCGGTATGCCGGGTCGTCCCACCCCCCCACCCTTGAACCATTCATTAATCGGTACCAGGTGGGCTGTGAGGTAGTGAAGGTATATGTCTGATAGGCCCAGGCTGCCATCAAAGGGGGAATTGTGCAGCATCTGAAAAGCCACTCTATGCCTGCCACCCACCCAAATAAAGTTAGAAATCTTGGAGTTCAGGGAGGTAAACCATTTGTGGAGGATGGGGTGGGGGTAGTTACCTAGGACATATAAATAGTGCAGCAAGCACACCATCTTAAAGAGGGCGGTACGCCCTATAGGGTTCAACGGGAGAGTTGCCCAGCGGCCCAGGTCACGTTCGAGCGTTTTGTAAGCCCCTGGAAATTAAGATTCCATGCCAGGTCTGGGAAGGGGGACATATGAATCTCCAAATACTTAAAGGAGTTGCACCGGGTGGGAATGTTGGGGCACCAAACCCACCCGTTAGCATCTTCCCTCCCTTCCACAAGGCAGGACTTGCCCTCATTGATCCGGAGGTCGGACGCCTCGCCATATAACCAAAGGAGGAACAGGCATCGGGGCCAGGAGTGCTGCGGATTTTGCAAGAATAAAAGAATTCCGTCCGTGTATAATGCAATGTGGTCCTCGAATCCACTCCCCCACTGCTAGCCACAGATCTGCGCATTGCAGCGGACGAGCCGTGCCAGGTGTTGTATCGCCAGGGTGAAGAGCAGTGGAGAAAGCGGACAACCCTGGTGTGTGCCGCGCTCAATGGGGAATAGGGAAGAAAGGACTCGGACCCTAGAGGTTGGGGTGCTATAGAGAAGACACACCATGCGGTGGAACACCTTCACCAGTCCAGCCCGCCAAAGGACCCCGTCCAGAATATCCCATGATACTGTGTCGAAGGCCTTGGTAAAGTCAATTAACAAGAGAGCCAAGGAACCCTCGATGTCTTGCGACTGAGAAAGAGTGGCGTGTACCCTCCTAATACAGTGGAGTATACTGCGACTCGGTATGAATCCACATTGGTCTGGATGGATTAGATGTGGTAAGGCACATGCCAGACACGTCGCCAAGACTTTTGCATAGATCTTGATATCAGTATTAATGAGGGAGATCAGACGGTAGGTCGAACACTGATTACGAGGAAGGCTCTCCTCAGGTAAGAATACAATTGTGGCACAGCCTTGATCGGGTGGAAAGGAACCACACTGCACCTGTATAGAAGTTCAAAAGATGGGGACATAAAATGTACCGGAATTGCTTATAATATTTAATGGGGTACCCGTCGGGGCCGGCTGTCTTACCGGATTGCAGCGCTGTCACCCGCCACCTTCCCCTCCTCAAGCTGCAATCCTGCTCCAGTTCCCAAGCCAAGGCATCCGGTATGGACAGCAGTGGTATTTCCTTCAGGAGCGGGTTCGCTATATCTGCGGATGGTGGTGTGTGTAGTGAATACAACCCCTGGTAGAAATCAGGGAAGGTCTGGGCTAGGGCGAATGATTCCTCCTGGAGGTACCCTGAGGAGTCCCGAATCCAAGTCAGAGATGCCATGGGTCACCAGCCAGTACAGTAGTTTGCTCGAATTGTCACCAGACCAGACCATACATTCTGCGTGGAGGCCAGCCAGCACTGCTTGGCCTCCTCAAGAGGGACCTGCAGCAGTTCCGTACAAGCTATGGCTAGGGGAAGATGGGCGTCATCGGTTTCATGGTGGCGCGAAGCGGTCTCAAGGCGCAGTATGCGATCCTCCAGTTCAGTCACCCGCAAGAGGCGCTGGGCCTCGGATCAGCAGACGTACCTCTCAAGATGGCCACGCATCGAGGGCTGACTGGCCGCCTACAGCGTCGCTGCTGAGGAAACCGACCCTACGTTAAGCCTAAAAAATGCCTCCAATTCTTCCTCCACGAATGCCATGCATTCGGCGCTTTGTAACTGCCAAGCACTAAATCTCCAAGCCGGGCGTAAGTTGGAGGTTGGAGTCCCCAAGACAGCAGAAGCGGAGTTTGATGGGAGATTCAGTGTGTGAGGATATGCACGGACTGGACCGAAAGTAGGTCCGATGCTGGGAGCCACAGCAGATCTATGCGGGATTCTGAGGCATGTGCCGCTGAGCGGTCAATGTATGCGCACAGGGTCAGATCAGATGCCAGGAGCACCACGCATTGCAGAGGCCAACAGAGTCAGCCCAAGAAGAGAGACAGGCCGACTGGGTGCGCCTACCAGAGTATGGGACTGAGGAAGCATCAAGATCTGGTTCAGGGACAGCGTTAAAGTCACCCCTGACTAACCCTGGGCAAAGCACTACGCTACGCTCGCGTAGTTTGCGAAGTTTGCGCTACTTCGCACAACGCGAATTGCACGTAGCACAGTGCAAACACGCGTAGCGTAGCGGTCATTTTTGCTTGCTCGCGGTCCTCAACGTCAAGTTGGCGACCGCGAGCAAGCAAATGACATCCCGGCGAGACTTTTTCCTCGTTCGCGATCAGCAACATCAAGTTGCCGATCGCGAGCGTGGAAAATAAACCTCCCGGCGAGATTTTCAACGCGGGGAGGTCAGGTTTCTCATTGCGAGTGGTCGCGTATGCTCGCGACCGCTCGCGATGAAAAACTACCAGTCCGCGTTGAGAAGCTGCCGCTCGAGTAAAAATCTACTCGAGCGGCAGTAAGACAGCTCGCACTGTGCAAGATGCCGTTTTCAATGATTGCACAGTGCGGACAAGCATCCGGCACTGTGCAATCATTGCGAACAGTGCACTACGCAGTTCGCGTAGTGCTACGCGTAGCTCGCGTAGTGCGAACTGCACTTTGCGTAGCTTCGCGTAGCGCTACTTCGCGAACTACGCCCAGGCTTACCCCTGACCACTGTAACCTCTTGAGGGAGAGTCAAAAGAAAGGACCGCAGCATTTGGAGAGAGAGTTGCAAGAGGGGTGGGGATGTAGCAGGATACGAAATTGTATTGCCCAGCTTCCATACGGCCTTCAACACCCACATAGCATTCCTGGTAGTCTGCGTGCTGACCAGTGACCCCTCCCGAGCTGCGGACAAAGCCGGAGTGGTAGACCCTGTCATACCCGAAGCGGCCTAAGAAAGTGCAGCGCGTACCCAATAAATGAGTCTCCTGTAGGAGAACGATTGCCGGCCTGTGTCGCCTAATGTACTGCAGGACTGCTGAGCGCTTAATCCGGCCCAGTAGACAGTTCATGTTCCATGAGAGAACTATTAATTTAGGGGGGGGGGGGGCCATAACCTGCGCGGAGAACAGTGGATGGTTCCTGCAGGGGAGCATGATCTAATACGGGAACCCAGGTGCTTGCAACGTGAAGCCATATAAGTTTGGAAATGATAATAGTCGTGCCTGCCATTGACAACCTGTAAGAAATGAAGATAACAATAGAAACATTTTGAATCACCCACACCCCACTTCATCCCAGGAAGCATCTGTCACCCTTGAATAACTACCCACAACAAGTTAACTCAGAGAGAGCTTCTGTAGCCAAGATGAGCTCATGAAGAGGGTGCTTAGCCTGACAACGTATAAAGCAAAAACAGTTACGCGGAAGCACCCGGGGAGATACTGTCCAGGACCACCAGAGGGAGCGGGGCCTTCCCCAAATCCACCCCGGCTCCAGACAGAGAGACATAAGCCATCTGCCATCACACTTAGTTATGTTCAGACACCTCGCAAGATCAAAAGAGGATAATGTCGAAGGAAGTAACACCAGTCAATCTAGGCGGCATGGCGAGCTGGGAGGGGACATCTGGGTCAATCTCTGTGGAACGGAAAATCATGGGCGTGTCGGATAATTTACCATTCGATGTCGGTGAGGGTGGGGGTGAAGCAGCCTCCACCAGGGCCGGACTGGGAACAGAAACCGGCCCTGGCAGACTGCTCAGCCGGCCCCCCCCTTGGGGTGAGGGGGAGTGCAGCCGAGCAGTTTACGAGGGCTGGTTTCGGCCGATTTTGTTACAGGGGGCCGATATTGCCGACCCCCGGTAACAAAAACGGCCCCCCAGGGGCCCAAACCCGGCCCCCACCCTAGCGGCCTACTGGGGAAACGCCCGGTGCCCGCTATGGCCAGTCCGGCCCTGGCCTCCACCGAGGCCGAGTCAGGACCCTCTACAGCCACGTGACGCTCAGCCCGGGACCTTTGGGAGCGGTAACGGTTTTCCACCGACCAGGATGCGCCGGGGCATGCCCCATTGGATCATCCGAGCAGAGCCGCCTAGGAGAAGGCCTCTGCAGCAGCCGCAGCTCTGTCACCCATTCCCAAGCCCAGTCTTGAATGTCAAAGAAGAGAGTACTGAATTGAAAGATGACTTTAAGGCGAGCTGGGAAGAGGACAATTTAACGCAGGTTCAGCGTCCGGAGTTTTTGTTTCACTTTGGCAAATGATCTTCGGCGCTGCTGCATTGCCTGGTGTAATCGGGAAAGATACGGATTCTGGAGTTGGAGAACTGCAAGTCTGATTGAGCACTGGCCTCCTGCAAGATGACGTCCTGGTCTTTGAAGTTTAGGAGCTGTAGGAGCACAGGTCGAGGTGGGGCTCCAGGTGGGGGCTTTGGCGCCAGGGAGAGATGCGCTCTCTCTATAACAAACAAGGCGGACAGTTTGTACCTGGGGACCCATGATTTGAACCAGTCTTCCAGTGCCCCGGCAAGACCCTGCTGCCCCAGAGACTCCGGAAGGCCGACAAGTCTGAGGTTATTGCGCCGCGATCTGTTTTTCGCATCTTCTGCTCGGCCCATGAGGGCTGACAGAGAGGCCGATATTTTGAGACATCTGGGATTTAAGAGAGGTGATCTCCTCTTCTGCGTTGGACACTCGAGCCTCGACCTCTGTTGTTCTGTCCACCACGTTGCGCAGATCCTGGTGCAGTAAAGAGAGGTGCACCCGAAGACCCTCGATATTACTTTCAACTGCCTCCCTCAAGTCTTGAATGGCCTTAAGGATCACCCCCAGGTCTGCCGACCCCTGCTGCACCAAAGCAGGTGCTCGCTCCACCAGTTCCTCTGTGTCTTTCCTGAGGTGAGGCGGTGGGACCGTATACTAGTCCATATTGGTTTGGATTGGGGTCTGTGGTGGCACCTTCCCGCACCCCATTCTCCAGCGAGGCCACGGGGCCGTTGGTCTGCCAAGGGGAGAGGTATGCCCGCTACCAACCTAGGGGGTTCCCAGGCACCACACAGGGAAGTCAAAGCTCACATTGTTCCCCACTTGCCACGCGGAGCCTCACTGGACCAGAAGGAGATGCCCAGCCGGGCAGGACCACGGGATGTACAGATCAGATGGCTGGGGTGGGAGACATCACCTCGGTCTTCAATCAGGCCACCATCCGCTGGGGTGGTGCGCTACCCCTAAGTGAGGCTCCCCATGCCCCAGCAGGGCTCCACTCCAGACTTCACCATGCCACAGTGAGCGGCGGTAACCCACTTTAAGATCAAAGCCCTCTACCCGTCGTCCCAGGCATGGGTGGGACTCAAGCCCCAGAGGCAGCTGGGCCTCAGCTACCCAGTGGAGCAGTCCCAAGACAGGGGGGTCCGCCCCCGTTTCTCAGGCACTCTGGAGTACCATCAAGGACCTTACCATCGAATTCTCCATGGCCTCTTAGCTCGGACTCCAGATAAGGGGCGGTAGCTGGGCCTAGTCTGTAGTGCAGTGCTGCACTATTTGGATCCCTCCGATTAGGCCGCCACCCGCCTCCCAACGCCGGTTCCACCAATGCATCGGTACCTGCACTCTGTCATCTCCAGTGCCCGTTGACGACCCCCGGACAGCGGATGGGGGATGTCTGTGCTTGTCCCCTCCAGGCCAGCACCCAGTATGCCTCTTGGTGGGGGCCCAAAGGGTGCAGGTCGAGGGGACCGTCCTCCTTCACATTGGCCAGCCCTCCACGGTGAAGCTCAGTGCAGAACGCCCAGGAGGAGAGGGGGGGGGGTGAGGCCCCCGTTGATCAGAAAGAGTGTGCCTCCCTACCAGTGTGGGACTCCCCACGGTGTCAGGAAACACTTGCGAGGCAAGTCCCCCGCAGAGGCCGCCATTAGATCCCAAGCGGCGCAGCCCAGCCTCGGGTCGCCGCAGTCCCGGGACCTACGCCGCAGGGTGATGATGCGGCCAAGCCATCAAGCAGAGTCCACTGCCGCCGCTCCACCTGATACTGCCCTTTGCACTGTGGGGGGCTCTCCGGTCACAAACAGGAGCCTGGTCCACGAGGGTCGCCCTCTACAATGGGGCACTCTGCCCGTGGCTCCACGGCTCAGCAGGCCACAATTAGCGTCCGGCCCGGTTGAAGGCGTCCCACAGGGCGCTGAAGGAGTCCACTAAGGCAGAGAGACACAGCAGCAATCCCCCGTGCCTCGATCCTTGGGGGGGGCAACTGGTGTCAGGCAGGATGACAATGGATTTCAGTCGGGTGACCGTAGCTACTCAAACGCTCGACAGACATCTTGGCTGCCCTGGCCACGCCCCGTGTTGTTAATACTTTTATTCTATGCATGAATATCCATGATATAGACGGAAGATCATCTACATATAACAATACTGCTTGGACCCTGTCATCTAAGAGGACACCCCAATGGGTGCCCTCTCTGTGCATCATGACAGCTAAAGGCTCCATAGCAAGAAGAAAAAGCAAGGGATAGCATGGGCAGCCCTGTTGTGCCGCTCGCATAGCCGACTGCTGCCTAGTGGCCGTACTGCGTATGTCACGCATTCCCCACGGCCACCCCACCCCATGGCTGACACCTGCCGACATTGCCGACCACGAGACTGAAAGTCTGCATCCATCTCACGCAGCGGTCCCGGCCACTCCAGGATACAACGGGGTGATCAGTGTGTGCTCTCCCCTCCGAAAGAGCTGCATATTCCCTCACGTCGCTCCTGCAGCCTTGACTCACCTCTAGGGGAGCCCGTTGGGCCTAGTTTCTCCTGGGCCTACCATATCTCTGGGCACTCCCCTGTAACGCCCATGTTTCTCTAGGTCCCTGGGGCTACATCTCCTCGGCCTCCTGTCACCTCCTGGTGGTTGCGCACTGCTGTAGCTGACATTACATCGCTGTCTCTTACGGAGCCTGAAGACCATGCTGCCTTAGCTGGTGCGCTCTGGGCCTCCTCTTGGCCGTTGGGATGCTCTCTGGCCCTGGTCACTGGTCCATATAGGTGCCACTCTTCCTTTACTTCACGCTCCCCCACATCAACTCCATTGCTGGAGCTCTGCAACCTGAGAGTCCCTATTTCTCCTGCCATATCTTTGACCTGGCTTACCCCATGGCCTGCCGCAGTGGGGCACCAACGCCGTCAATCCCACCTTACTCACCGGTCATCCTATAGTGGCCTCCACTTATTATTCCCTTACCTGGTGGTAGGCTGGCAGGGTGACACCTCTCTGAGACCTTCCTGATATTGCTGTGGCGCATATCTACCTCCCATTTGCCTGTACAGCCCAAACCCCTGCATCTATGGGCCGCACAAATCCCAAGCAGCGTAAGCTGCTCTTCGATCAGGCAAAACCTGCGAGAAGGCACGGCTTTCACTCAGACACAGACGAACCTCCGGATTGTGAGCCCAATACCGACACTGCTGGTGGCACATCTGCCATCATGGTGGAACTCAAAGCGGGGTTCCGTGCTATGGATACTCGTTTTGATACCTTGGCCGGTCGTACTGATAGGCTGTTGGAATGCCTTGCCCGACAGGGCGCATGGATCGATGGCGCTGAGGAACGGATATCAGTCCTGGAGGATGGCGCTGCTACTGCACTGAAGAGCATAGATAAGATGGAACACATTCTCAAGCAAGTTGCTATTAAGAATGAAGACTTAGAGGCCAGGTTCCGTAGAAAGAATATCTGCATCTCAGGTATCGCAGAAACCACAAACATGGGGGAACCGGATATGTTCATCAAGCAGCTCCTTGTCGAACTTTTTGATCTCAGCAGCTTTTCATACACCTTTGCAGTCGTAGCTCCCTGGGCCCTCTGCCCCCTGAGGGTGCCCATCTCACTTTCTCATAGCGCGTTTCCCTAAATATAAAGACAGAGACACTGCCCTTCGTCTAACCCGGGAGCGTGGCCCCCTTCGCTACCAAGGCACCATCATCTCACTCTATCCGGAGTTTACTGTCACTGTACAGGAGGCTTGTCGAAAAATTCAATGATGTCAAGAAGTCCCGCCGCAACTAGGCCTCAAATATGCTATGCTCTACTCTGCACGTATGCGAGTTAAACTCAATGAAAATCTCCGAATCTTTGACACCCCAGCAGAGGTGGCCGCTTTCTGTAGACAGTTACCCTCCAAGCCTTCTACACCAAGACAGACATCACCCGAACATGCTAGATCTTCCACTCCTCCACAGACAACTCCTCCGGATTGAGGTGGCTTGACACATTGAACCAGTCCCTCATCTGTGGGCTGCACCCATACAGCGTTAATGCTATGCCCTTGATACTGTCCACTGTTCATCATCATTTTTTCATTATTTTTCTGTACATATCAAGAATGCATACATACGGTGGATTCTTCTTTACCTTTCAGAGACCTCTTTATCAGTAGGCCACGCCATGCCGAGCCGTCGCCTATCCCCCATGGGGAACACCACCCTTATATTGTTGGAATTGTTTTGTCTTTCGTTTCTCTTTTCTGGGCTTCACTGGATGCATTTCTATCTGGTGTGGGTGGAGGGTTGGGGTTGTGGAGACTTTTCTTTGCTATCGCTTAAATATTTCCTATCCTCATTTTTCACAGCACATCATATATATCCCATGCCACTGTTTGACAATCTGCCATATTCCATATTATCCGCTTTTTCTGCCACCACACTCAGGGCCAAAAAGGGCAATAGATATCACCTTCATTACATGGAGCATACATGGAGCATACATGGTATTAACAATTCATGTATGGGTAAACAGGTTTTGTTCTATCTGAACAGACATGGGGCCAAAATAGCCTTTCTTCAGGAGACACATCTCTCACCCAATGATGGTCTTCCATATGCAAGGGTATGTGGAACAAATTGTTACTTTTCTTGTTATAGTTCATACTCCTGGGGCATTTGGATTCTCATACACAAAAGCGACCCTTTCCCCCTCCATAATTGCCATTCCGATCCGAATGCTCGTTATATCCTTTTGCAGGGTATCCTAGCCGATAAGCGCGTTTTACAGGTAAATGTATATGCCCAACCATCTACGACCCAGAATTCTTACAGGAGCTCTGTGCTCACATGGGACGCTTGGACATCAACTACGTAATACTGGGCGGAGACCTCAATATGGCATACTGCCCTCATCTCGACTCTACCAGCACCTTGCCCAGTAGCAAACCTCAAGTGAGTGATGTATTCTGACACATCACTGATACATACACTTTACAGAATGCCTGGCATGCCCGATACTAGTCTGTCCCCAGCTTTACTTTCTATTCCGCTCCTCACGCCGTCTGGACAAGGTTTACTGGTTTAATGCCTCGCTCTGGGCCACAGAGGTCACATTGCTGCCATGGACTCTACCTGACCATAGTCCCATTCTTCTTGGCCTCCAGATCCCCAATGGGTGTTGTTCGGACTGCAGTTGGAGGTTTCACGACGAGGCCCTTCACGGCCCTGTGTTCCATAGCGAGATACTTGACTCCATAGTTGAATACTTCACATTGAATACAGGAACAGTCCTGACACAGGCTACCCTCTGGGAGGCCTTCCAGGTGTACATCCGAGGGGTGTGCATTTCTAAACATGTTGGCATTCTCGGAGACATCTGCTCCCAATTACAACGTATAGAAACGGATTTGCAGGATATAGACAGAGCCGTCGCTTCTGGCAGGGATCACCGGTTGCATCAATGCTCCGTCTCATTGTCCGAGTTCCGGGACCTCGCCAACAGGGAGATCACGTATTTGGGGAAGTATGCCAAAGCCGGTGTTATGGCGAGGGAGAGTGCCCTAGCAGCGCCTGCCCACGTCTACTGCACCCTAACCGATTAAGTAGCTACATCACCAAATTGCATGCGGACTCCGGATCTCCGATACTCAGCAGTGAGAACATCCTTGCAGAGTTCCAACGTTTTTATGAACATATGAACAGGCCTCTTGTGTGCCTGATGACACACACAAGATCCTGTCATACCCGGAGGGAGCCACAATGGTCCAGTTCACGGATGGCCAGTGGCAGTTTCTTAGTGAACTGATTACTCAAGAGGAGATTGTTCAGGCAACTGATACTCTGGATGGGTCCAAAGCCCCTGGACTCGATGGCCTAACAGGGGCCTTTTATGAAGGCCTTCAAACAACAACTCGCCCCCCATCTCCTATCACTCTATGCTGAATCTCTAGCTTCTGGTACATTGCGATCTACGCTCCACAAAGCAGTTCTTACACTCCTGTTGAAAACTGGCAAGGATAACTATCTCTGCCACTCCTAACGACCCATTTACCTCTTGAACCTGGATAATAAAATTCTAGCTAAAGTCCTCCCTACCAGATTGTCTCGTTTAATGGAACAGATTATATGCCCAGTCCAATCTGGCTTTGTTCCCCATAGATCCACTTCCCTTAACTTACATACCATTTTTGCACTTCTCAATAGGATCTTCCCGTCAAGACCTGCGGTAGTGGCTTTGCTGGATGCCGAAAAAGCGTTCGACTCCTTGGAGTGGCCCTTCTTAAAGGCAGTTCTAGTTAAATTGGGAATCCCAGCTACTTTCATCTACCTGATCATGCTTTTATATTCCAACCCGGTCGCTCGTCTGCAGGTCAATGGCTCATTGGCAGATGCATTTCCAATTGGGAGGGGGACTAGGCAGGGATGCCCCGTCCCCTTTTCTCTTTATTATTGCGATGGATCCCCTAGTCCGTTATATACAGGCATGCCATTCACACCGTGGCCTTCAACTTACACATGGTTCCCTCCTTCTCTCCTTATACGCCGATGATATATTATTTATTTGCCATCCAGCAGACAACCTTCTCCCGCTTATGCAGGAAATTATTCGTCTCGGCATTCTATCTGGGCTTCAGGTCAACTGAACCAAGTCTGAGATTTCCCCCCCTTACTGACGCAGCTCAACCTGCCCCCACAGACTATCCTTTAACATGGGCTGTAGACAGCACCAAATATTTAGGCATCCGACTCCATAGAGACAAAGACCAGCTATTACAGCTAAATTATAGTCCTGCACTTGCTGACTTTACCACTCAAGTAGACTGCTGGATTAAATTGCCGCTCTTCTTGGCGGGACGAGTGGCAATTATCAAAATGGTAGTACTCCCCCGCTTTCTGTACCTCTTCTTAAATATCCCCATCCCCCTCACACAGAATTTTTTTAACACTTTACGTAGCCTTCTTACACACCTCATCTGGGCGGGGAACCGCCCCCGCAATCACTGGGACACTCTTACTCTCCCCTACGACCGCATCAGATTTGGGGCCTCAGATCTCTATTTCTATTACCTTGCAGCCCATTGCTAATATGCGCATTGGTGGTACCACCAGGATGCCCGTATTCCATATCTGAAGCCCAAGCGGGACCAGTAGGTGTTGTAGGGATTCTGCACATACACAGAACTATGCACAGGATTATGGGACCTCGGTGTAAAGGGGCTATGCCTTCCTACTGCCTTAGTACCCACGAGCCCAGGACCAACTAGCTATAGTGTCTCACTCACTCTCCTACTCACAAATGGAGAAACAAATGATTAGACAACCCAGAACACAACACTCCCGGATCTCTCAGGAATTGCGGTAACAAGACACCCCTTTCGTTCACTTCTCTCGTACTTGTCCACAACAAGATCTGACAGAGACACTTAATTAGTTTAAAATATTTATTTCAATTAGCGTGCTCTAAAATGCAGTATACGTGCCACCACTAGCGTAATAATGAATAATACAAATATTGTCAACATAGCAGCAAGTCAGTACCTTATGAAGGGAGATGTCATCTTACAAAGACATTGGAAACGGGACTACAGTGCCCTAGCTCCCTCCCCGAGGACTGAATATGAAGTATTATATAATAGAAGATCTCTGGGCTTTTGTCAGCAGACCCCATACCTTTAGGACATAGATTGTATTTCTACATCACAGGTGTGTTTTGCTCTTCTCCCTGGAAAGGTCCCTCTCCAAGTGTCTGTGTGTTAAACATGCAGTCCCATAATATCTAAATACAAGTGTTCTGCAAACAGCAGCTGCAGGGTATGTTTTGTCTATGTGCTAGGGCCTGACCATAACAGAATAACAAGGGGCATTGTTGATTGACCTTGCTTACAACGTTCAGACTAAACACCAAGGAATAAGTGGAGAACAATAGCAGCAGACAGTTCTCATGTGAAAAGTGTAAATAGTCTTGCATAAGAGAAAGCGACTAGTAACGAGTGTAAAAGCAGCATCATGGCACCCGGGCTCATGCTAACTTAAAGATGTCAACAGTGCACCTAGCAACCATGTGACATAGGAAGATCTCTCCCACTCCTCGATCCTACTGAAGGGCGTCCTAATGTACGCAAGTGACATTCAGACTGTATTCATGACCTGTTGGGCATGGCAGAGGCTTAGGCAGATACTGGGCAGTGGACCTCCTTACTCCCATCCTCTTCCTCTATTAGATAACCCCTGACTACCACTTATCCAAGAGAAATGAGTGGAGCACACACTTAGCCGCCATAACCTGCTCACTCTAGGGGACCTCTTTCCTAATGGACATGTCTTGCAACACTCTGATGACCCTCGCTTTCATACTGCTTCATATATGGACCACTTTGTACTCCAACAATTACATACATCTTACGATCTCTTCTACCCTCATACCCCTTGGCCCCGGAAGACTTTCCACCTTTAACGCTCGTTTTATCAGCCACTGATGGAGATCGGCTGATCTTCAGACTATACTGACTCTGCATACCACTACACGCATAAGGGAGGCCTGGGCCTCGGATCTAGGGTTCCTCATCATAGATAAAACATGGTCTTATTGTTGTTCACAGACCCAATGCATATCAGTAAATCACAGACACAAGCTATTACATTTTAAATTCCTACATTGTGCCCATCTCTCTCCCTCTGACATTGCCAGATTTGACCCCGCACAATCTGACCATTGTCTCAAAAAGTTGGTTCCGGGGGCAGACTTTGTACACTTGATGTGGAACTGCCCAACGATATCCATGTATTGAACGTCCGTCTTCACCCATGTTTCGGCCATGACCAGTGCAGTGGTCACACCAGACCCTCTTATAGCTCTCCTAGGGCATACTAGGGTTATACCGAAGTCCACGCGCCGATTGGTTTTGATGGCACTCCTGTTGGCCAAGCGTGAGATTGCGAGCCACTGGGGCAGTAACAGAGCTCCTACCCCCTCAGGTTGGTTTAAAGTATGACATATTGTGATAGTGTTAGCGAGGACTATGCACTCCTACAACCCCTCACATCTTGTCCCAAAGACTTTGGGCAACCCCTACGACATTATTTACGCATCCTTCCGCTCCGCCCTACAGTAATTTTCTGATAAAAATGATTTGTCCTTCCTCGCTGTCTGAACGTAGTCAGGGAGATTGCGGAATGAGACTGGATGTTCCCTAGCTGAACTGCCATCGCCTCCAGTCAACAAATGTCTAATTGTTTGATGCTCGCAAGAGCACGTAGTAACTCCCTTCAGCAGGAGCCCAGAGGGAACGAGCAACAGGGCTCGCTTCACCCAGGGCAGCACGGAAGTGTTCAGGGGGGATACGTCTGGTGAGGGAGGCAATAGCAGTTTGACTGACATCAGGAGTGATGGTAAATGGATCTGAAACTGCAGGCAGCGATGTCACATAAGAATAAGATCCCCTTGTGGCAGGAGACAATTATTTCCTCACACGCTGATACATCCTTTGTTGTCACAACTTAACATTTTCCGCAATGCTCATTTGAAACATGCAGAATTCGCCATAGGTGCATAAACCATTGAGGGCTACTTTTTTTTTTTTCCAGACATATTTTATTGAGTTTAGGACATAAACAATATGCATTAATCATCAACATAATACAGTACGTATATTACATACAGTCTTCGTCATCAGGCACGGTTGGCGAAACATTTCCAAATAACAAACAAATGTCCCCCCCCCCCCCCTTGAGTTGCAGTTGAGTAAGTGTTGGTAGTCTCTGTGTGTGCACGGGACTCCGTGGGTCAGGGGTCCTGCTCTAACACGCATCATAGTGCAGGTCCAGGTCCCGCTAGGCGTCCTCAGTCTCCTCCCGCTTGTTCTAGTGCCGCTGGCTGTGGGGTGCTTGCCCTACTATCGGAGTCTTGTCCGTTGGCTATTAACTCACTCACTAGCCCTTCCCAGGCTCTGGCCCTGTCGACCGTACCAATCCCCCTGCTGGCTTCCCTGAGTAGTATCCTGCCTTCCGTCCCCGCCCATTTCTCCAGTTCTTTTGTCCATGAAGCAATCCTGGGCCCTCCTGGCGCCTTCCAGTTTCTAGCTATCTCTCTTTTAGCCAACACATATGCCAGTTCTTGGAACTTTCCGGTCGTTCTATTCTTGGACGTATGGGGGTACCACCCTAACAGGAAGTGCTCCGGGGTGTGCTGGACCTCCTTATCAATGAGGTCACCTATCACCCATCTTATCTCGTCCCAAAAGGGTTGTATCACTGGGCAGCTCCAGAACATGTGGAGGATGTGTGCCTCCCTTTCTCCACAGCGTGGACACACTGCTGTATCCGTGCCAAAGTATCTTCTGATACGGGAAGGAGTGAGGTACGCTCTGTGTAGTACATAAAAGTTGATCAGTTTAAAACGCGCATTTCTGGAGGCCTTCAGAGTGTGCTCTAGAATCCTGCTCCACTCTATCTCCGGTATCTGTTTACCCAGGTCCTCCTCCCACTGTAATCGCAAGCGCTCAAGCGGTTGTTGCATGTCCTGTCGCATTGCCTTATAGAGGCAAGACACTGTCTTAATTCTCCCGGCGGATAACGCCACATATCTGCACCCTGCCAGTGCCCTCGGCTCTGTACCTCCCATTCCCCAGTGGCAGCCAATCCCTCTAGTGAGGGCCCTATATTTCAGGAAGTGGCCTCTCGGAAGGTCGTACGCTGCCTGGAGCTCGGCAAATGGTAATAGTGCGGATTCCAAGTACAAGTCTCCCATCACTTTCAGTCCCGCCTCCGCCCAGTCCTCTAGCCCTGCCCAGTACTCCCCCTGGGGTAGGTAGCGCAGCAGCGAGATGGATAGGTCTGGGGAATAAGGGGTCCTAGCGCCTACTCGCCGCAGGTATCGAGCCCAACAACGGACCACTACTTTGGTCTCCATTGAGTCGCCCGACGAGTTCCGCCGGACTCGTAGCAGAATTTTCGCAAGGACTGCAGTGTTCAGCGCGGCCAAGTACCACTCCCTCCCCGGGTCTCTGTCCGCCGCCAGCCACGGAATCAGCCAGTACAGTTGGGCAGAAATGTAGTAGCCCTCAAAGTCAGGGACCGCTAAGCCCCCTTCTGCTGTGGGGCGTCGCAAGGAGGCCAGAGCCACTCTCCTGCGTCCCGCTCCCCAGATGAAGGCCGTGATTGCCGAGTCAAGGTCTTTGAATGTGGCCCGCGGGATCCACACTGGGAGGGTCCCAAAGTAGTACAAGAGGCGCGGCAGCGCTATCATCTTCAGAACCGCTACCCGCCCGGCTACCGACAGTGGAAGCGTCCCCCAAAATTCCATTGCAGTTTTCACTGCTCTAATTGCCCTACCCACATTGCCTTCCAGTAGATCTGCCTGCTCGTGATATATTTTAACTCCCAGATATTGCAGGCAGCAAGGCTCCCAGGTCAAATGCTCCATTTCGAGAGGCGGGGGGCGTTGGGCATTAGAGGGTATAAACTAGATTTCCTCCAATTGACTCTGAGGCCAGACACATGGCCAAAGCGGGCCAACATGGTCCTCGCTCCTCCCAGGTCGTCCGCCGTATTACTGAGGAATAGTAAGAGGTCGTCTGCATACAAGGCTATGAAGTGCTGCTCCGCACCTACCCTCAAGCCAGCAAAGTCCCGTCCGCTCCTGGCTCTACACGCCAGAGGCTCCATGGCCAACGCAAACAGGAGCGGAGAGAGGGCCATCCCTGCCTCGTGCCTCTCTCCACCTTCTGTCTGGGCGAGATGGTCTTACCAGTGCGTACCCGAGCCAAGGGAGACGCGTACAACAATCTAACCCACGCCAGAAAGCCCTCCCCCAGACCCATCTTAGTAAGGACTTCGTAGAGATATGGCCATTCCAGGCTGTCGAAGGCCTTCTCGATGTCCACTGCGAACACCGCCGCTTCCCCTTCGTCGTACCCGTCCGAGTTCATTAGTGTCAGAAGCTGCCTGATATTGGTGGCCGTGTTTCGGCCTGGGAGGAACCCTGCCTGGTCTGTGTGGACCAACGCTGGCATATGGGGGAGAAGGCGCGTCGCTAGGATTTTGCTCAGAATTTTATAATCCATGTTCAACATGGACAATGGTCTGTACTCCGTGCGGTCGTGCGGTTCCTTCCCAGGTTTGGGCACTGGCACAATAAGGTCCTCTCTAGCGCTCCCCGGGAGCACCCCCATTTCCCGGGCTCCCTGGTGCATAGTAACCAGTCGGGGTGCCAATTCTGCCGAATAGGTTACGTAGCACTCGGCTGGCAGGCCGTCTGTTCCCGGGGTTTTATTTCTAGCCATCGCCCCAATGGCGACTCGTATTTCCCGTTGCGAAATCTCTCTACCCAACTCCTCTGCTTCCTCTGGAGTTAGCCGCGGCACCGCAGGTCTGCAGGATACTCCCGTGTCTCAGTGGGGTCACCATCACGCGATTTCCTATATAATTTTGCGTAATAACTGGCAAAGACTTCATTAATCTTTGCCTGCACGTACTGTCTGACCCCTTCGTCATCCTCAATCTCAACTAAGGGTGAGCATCTACCTATCAGGTTTGTCAGCCATGCCAGGAGTGGTCCCGATTTGTCCCGCTCTGCATGCGTGTGCTCTAAATATTTCTTATAGTCAAAGCATCTGAGTCGCTCTGTGTGCTTTGCCACTTCCTCCTTGGCCTCCAGAAGTGCCCGTTGAATCTCTGGGTGTCCTGGCCTCCTACGTTCTAGTCCCCTAAGGGTTGCCTCTGCCCCCTCTACTTCACCCAGTATAACCCGTCTAACTCCCGTGGTATGTGTTATGCACTGGCCCCGCAAGACCACCTTGAAGGCGTCCCACTCCGCATTCGTCGAAGAGGCCGTCCCCTCATTGGCTGCGAAATAATGCCCTATTTCTCCCCTGATCTCCTCCCGGAAAACCTGGTCCTCCAGGGTATCAGGGCGGAGTTGCCATGTGGGGATCGCTGACAGTGGGTGTCCCCATTTCAAGGACAGGACGAGTGGGTTGTGGTCGGATATTGTTCGCGCAAGGTATTCCGCTGCTGTAACCTGGCGCTGTGTATCTACAGAGCTTAGGAAGGCGTCTAAGCGCACGTGCACCTCATGTACCACTGAGAAATAGGAGTAGTCTCTATCTTGGGGGTGTAAGGTCCTCCAGGCGTCCAACAGTCCCCAACCCTGTCTCCAGGTGGTGAACGCATGTGAGGCACGTGCTGCTTGTGAGTTGCGAAGGGGTGGGTGGGAACGGTCTAGTTGCGTATCATCTACACTGTTAAAGTCGCCCCCCATTAGGGTAGTGCCCGTCAGGTAGTGTGATAAGCAGTGACTCAGCCTTGCGAAAAAGGCCGCCTGTTCCACGTTAGGGGCATAAATGCTGACTAAGCTTATGTCCCGGCCCTCCAGCCACCCCTTTATGGCTACAAAGCGACCCTCCGGGTCCACCACAGAGTCCGTCAATTGGAACGGGACCCCTGCCTGTATCCATATTAGCGTCCCCCGCGCATAAGCTGAATAGGTGGTGTAAAAGAGCTGGCCCCTCCATCGCCTATGTAAGGCTTGTCCCTCCTTCTGTGTGAGGTGAGTCTCCTGTAGCATGGCGATCTGGGCTCCCCGCCTTCGGATATAGGAAAGGACTTTGTGGCGCTTCGACATTGTATGTATACCCCTGATGTTCCAGGTCATACACTTGTACTGTTGCTTATCAGCCATTATGGTATGTTATTATGCACCGACCCCCATCCTCCATAGATCTTGCCGCCTGCTTGTTCCCCTCACTCAGTCCCACACAATGCTCTGTGTTCTGCAACTCAAGGTGTCCCCCCGTCTCAACATCAAACATTTTCCCCAACTCCCGCTCCCCAGGACAGGTAGGTAACTACCCCCCATCCAAACTACAATTAAAAGGTCCGCAAGTGGCTGCTTGCAGGTCAGTCAGTCAAGCACAGGGGGAAGGCTGCTCGTCCGCTGCTCTCCCAGTCTCGGCAGCCGCTTCTCAGCTCCAGTGTCCCATCAGGACCCCCATGCTGCCCCCCCACCCGACAGTCCCTGTACCTCATTGTTGGATCAGGCGTGTCTTGCCCAGTTCCAGACCTGCTCTCGCGAAGACCTCCCCTCTGCTCGGCTAGGCGATGTCGTCCGCCGTCTGCGGTGTTACCTCTGGGAGCACTACACTCAGCGCTTCAGATTCGCTGGATCCCTGTGCCGAGCCAGAGTCCGCTGCTGCCTCACTGTTCTCCAGAGGTGCAAGGCTTTTCTCCATGCCGCTGATCAACGCCACCACCTGCATTGCGTGCTGACGTTCGAGCTGCACCTCTTCCTGTGACGGCGCTAGGTTCTCTCTCTTGGTCCGCCGTCCCCTAGATCGGTTCTCTCTCCTTCTCCTCCAATCCGGCTCTCTGAGCGGCACCATCTCGTCGTGTAGGTCCAGCCAGTCGGCTGCCTCCTGCGCGGTCCTGAAGAACTCCGTGCCCTTAGCTGTAGTAACTCTTAAGGTGGCCGGGTACTGCGTCGCATATTTGTAATTTAGCTGCCGCAGTCTCTGCTTCACGTCCCGGTAAGTCCCTCTTTGTCGTTGGATTTCCCTGGAGAAGTCTGGCAAAATCCTCACCACCGAGTTGCCCACCTCTATGTCTCCTTTAAGGCGCGCTTGCATGAGGATGTGATCCCTATCTCTAAAGTGAAGCAGTTTCGCTATTACCACTCGCGGAGGTGCACCCGGTATAGGTGGTTTCGCCGGGACTCTGTGCGCCCGCTCCAGGGCGAAGAAGTTTGATAGGCCCTCCGGCGCCACTTCCTCTTGCAACCATTTCTCCAGGTAGGCTAGCATATTACGGCCTTCTATTTTCTCCGGCAGGCCAACGATTCTCAGGTTGCTCGTTCGCGACCTGTTATCCGCATCTTCGGCTCGGGATTCCAATGTTTTTACTTTCGCCTCGAGCCCCTCCAGGCGTTGCTTCATGGTTACCATGTCCGGCATTGCGTCGGAGAGCTGGCTCTCCGTTGTCTTAACGCGGTCTGCCAATTTTTTGTGGTCCTCTCTAAGTAGGCCCAGGTCCAGGCCCAGTGAGTCTATTTTAGCTTCCAGGCGCTCACTGGAGGAGGTGATGGCCTGAAGTATGTCCTGCAACGTGGGGTCTCCGGACTTTTCCACCTGCGGTTGGGCTGTCCCTCTCTCTTCCACCGGCTTATCTGGTGGGCCCTCTTCTCTGTCCTTCTTGAGGACCTTCCCCATGGTGCCCTGTGACTCGTAGGGTCTCAGCTCGATTGAAGGGAATTCTGTTGTCCTGCCTCTACACCGGGGCCCTGTCGCTCCCCAGGTCCGCTCGCCGGTCCGTCAGGCACCACCAGGCTCACTTGTACGAGACCGGCCCAAGACACGGGCTCGCGTTTCAATCGCGTTTCACGCCAGTTCACTCCCGCCCCTTTGTGACTCTGCAGAGGGGGAGCTCCATACTGTTGCCAGCCCTCACTCTCCTCCGCTTAGCTGCGCTTATGCTCTCTCACCGTGCAAGTTCAGTGCTGCGCTGGCTCCACTTCCAGACAGAAACTCCCAAGGCGTCAGCTCCGTTGGGGGGACTCTGAATATCCTGCCTCTGCTGTGTGAACCTGTCTCTCCCCGGGCCCAAGCGCCAGTCATGCACCGCCAGGCCCACTCATGCGAGCCCGGTCACAGTCACTGGTGTGCGCCCCAGTTCTCAGTGCTCCAGCCACTGCTTGCTGTGTTCTCACTGCAGGGCGTGGGTCTCCTCCAGGGTGCCAGACGTCCTACGCAGAACCCTCGCCTTTTACCTCCGGGCCCCTGGAACACTAATTGGCCGGAAGCTTCCTCTGGCAGGGCTCGTTCTACCGCTCCTCCCGCCCGGCTGCGTCTAGTCACTCCCGGCTCCTAACGATTCAATGGGGAGGGGAGCTCCGTAGTTTTGCCGCCTCCCGGTCTCCTCCGTTCAGTAGCGCCTCTGCCCTCTCACCTCAGGGGGCCAGTGCCGTGCTGTACAACCGTCACCACCACCGCTCTTATCTCCGTCAGACACTGCGCCCCGGTCGTCACATGGGAGCCCGTTCGGGACTATAGCAGCTCCCGCTCCCGTCCTCCGGCGCAGCTGCAGGGGGGGATCATCGAGGCTCAGTTCGGACCTGCTAGTAGTGCAGACAGGGGAAGGGTATGCTCGGTGCAACCATATGTCACTGCTCAGTCGCGGTTGCCCTCTCTGTCCCGTCACCGCTCACAGGGCGCCACCATCTTTAGTCGCCTCGCGGCCGTCAGGTATGACCTCGGTTTTCATGGATTTCGGCCGTTCGTCGCAGTTTCTGTTGCTGCGGGACACGCCGATCTCTCTACACAACTGCGGGGGCGCACCGTGGGGGCTGTGTTCCCGCTCAAGGCGTCAGGATGGCTTCAGATGGCGGCCGGCCAACTGGAGCTCGCAAAGTTCCCGCTCACTCCATCGGAGCCAAGCCATGCCCCACCATTGAGGGCTACTTGACATTTATTAGACAGACATGGAAAGCTTTGGCCCAAGAGGGTGGCGTGTCCTTTAAACAAAGATAGAAGTCGACTTTCCTGCACTTGGTTTGCCCAAGAGTTAACAAACAGTGAGTCAGGTAGGAAATTATTTTGGCGTTTGCTGACAGCAGTATATCTCATGCAGAAATGGTTGGAAGCAATGATAACTGTAGTGACATGTTTTATAGATTTGAACTGCGCTATATATTTATTGAACTAGACGTGTGCCTTAGAAATAGAGCCAGTTGAAATCCGAAGGCTGTGTAGTTCAATGTAGCAAAGAAAACCAATTGCCTTGAAAATGTGCATTGTTGTGCTCATTTTACATAACAATATGCCAGCTTTGGGAATTGGCCGCCACCAAACGGAACAATGTTGCCCCCAAAGTACGAAAGAGAAACACATGGTGCTGTGGGCAAGCCTTTTGTGCAAACATGCATAAATAGAATTTTTGGTGGCTGAACAGATCCAAGATATTTGAATTCTCGTGGCCTTCAATTCTAAAACTCAGACTTATGCCATCAAAAGGCACTGTCTCCATTGTGTAGCTTCGTTGCTCATGCTTGGGGAAATGAGGCAGTTCAGTTTAGAATAACTGGTATTGCAGGTCAGAATAGATTTTTCAGTGCAGTCCGTTAGGACACACCCAGTGCAGAATTTTACAAACAATGGGAGTCATATACACCTTTGCACAAAAGTGGGCACAAAAATCCCCGGTGCAAACAAAATTTTCGCCAGTGCCTGACAATATTTTACTCTGCAACTTGTGTGTACCTTGATGAAGTTGACGCATACCTTTATGTACGTGCAGAGATATGTTGTGCATAGAAGAAACACACAGGATGTCGATGCAGGTAAGTATGGTGGTTTATTCAGGTAACGAAGCAATGGCGGACCCCAGCACTTGGCCGGTACAACAGCCCGCAGCAACCGCTCACACCAACTGCCTCCCCAGCCCCATTCAAAACCCAGACATTTAATTCCATTGTAGCCCACGAGACCTTGAGGCGCGAGGCGTCCTCGAGCTCTCGTGGTGCGGGGAGCGCGAGCCAGCATGACACATCCCCTTTCGTTTGAAACAAAGAGCTGAAAACAAAAGGAGGGAAAGGCAAAAGAAGGAAGAACAAAAACAGCAAAAGGAACATGAGAAGGAATGGAAGAGAAACAACCGGTCAAAGGACATGGTCAGATCTAGACACAATGAATATTACAAAAACTCGTCAAGAAACATAGTCCTTCAATCCACTCGTTATTTTGTGCTTCACCACGCCACCCCAGTTCAGACATAGCCATATGCAAATCAGTCTTGACCCTGTGCCTCATGGGAACAGTCCAGACCGAACTGCCAAGCCATGTCTTCCCTGGACCGGAATCAAGCATCCTAGGACCGGTTTCAGGCTATCAGCCTTCATCAGCCAGGATAGCTTGACTCCAGTGGCGTAGTGAGCACGGGACCACGTCTGGGCATACCCTTCCCACATAGGGCGAAATGCAAAACACACAAGATGATGGACGGAATGCTGCACATTGGCAAACATTCACCCCCAGTCACAGATCTGGGTTTAATCCATCGTTATTTTGCTTCACCACGCCACCCCAGTTCAGACATAGCCATATGCAAATCAGTCTTGACCCTGTGCCTCATGGGAACAGTCCAGACCGAACTGCCAAGCCATGTCTTCCTGGACCGGAATCAAGCATCCTAGGACCGGTTTCAGGCTATCAGCCTTCATCAGCCAGGATAGCTTGACTCCAGTGGCGTAGTGAGCACGGGACCCACGTCTGGGCATACCCTTCCCACATAGGGCGAGAAATGCAAAACACACAAGATGATGGACGGAATGCTGCACATTGGCAAACATTCACCCCCAGTCACAGATCTGGGTTTAATCCATCGTTATTTTGCTTCACCACGCCACCCCAGTTCAGACATAGCCATATGCAAATCAGTCTTGACCCTGTGCCTCATGGGAACAGTCCAGACCGAACTGCCAAGCCATGTCTTCCCTGGACCGGAATCAAGCATCCTAGGACCGGTTTCAGGCTATCAGCCTTCATCAGCCAGGATAGCTTGACTCCAGTGGCGTAGTGAGCACGGGACCCACGTCTGGGCATACCCTTCCCACTTAGGGCGAAATGCAAAACACACAAGATGATGGACGGAATGCTGCACATTGGCAAACATTCACCCCCAGTCACAGATCTGGGTTTAATCCATCGTTATTTTTGCTTCACCACGCCACCCCAGTTCAGACATAGCCATATGCAAATCAGTCTTGACCCTGTGCCTCATGGGAACAGTCCAGACCGAACTGCCAAGCCATGTCTTCCCTGGACCGGAATCAAGCATCCTAGGACCGGTTTCAGGCTATCAGCCTTCATCAGCCAGGATAGCTTGACTCCAGTGGCGTAGTGAGCACGGGACCCACGTCTGGGCATACCCTTCCCACATAGGGCGAAAATGCAAAACACACAAGATGATGGACGGAATGCTGCACATTGGCAAACATTCACCCCCAGTCACAGATCTGGGTTTAATCCATCGTTATTTTGCTTCACCACGCCACCCCAGTTCAGACATAGCCATATGCAAATCAGTCTTGACCCTGTGCCTCATGGGAACAGTCCAGACCGAACTGCCAAGCCATGTCTTCCCTGGACCGGAATCAAGCATCCTAGGACCGGTTTCAGGCTATCAGCCTTCATCAGCCAGGATAGCTTGACTCCAGTGGCGTAGTGAGCACGGGACCACGTCTGGGCATACCCTTCCCACTTAGGGCGAAATGCAAAACACACAAGATGATGGACGGAATGCTGCACATTGGCAAACATTCACCCCAGTCACAGATCTGGGTTTAATCCATCGTTATTTTGCTTCACCACGCCACCCCAGTTCAGACATAGCCATATGCAAATCAGTCTTGACCCTGTGCCTCATGGGAACAGTCCAGACCGAACTGCCAAGCCATGTCTTCCCTGGACCGGAATCAAGCATCCTAGGACCGGTTTCAGGCTATCAGCCTTCATCAGCCAGGATAGCTTGACTCCAGTGGCGTAGTGAGCACGGGACCACGTCTGGGCATACCCTTCCCACATAGAGGCGAAATGCAAAACACACAAGATGATGGACGGAATGCTGCACATTGGCAAACATTCACCCCCAGTCACAGATCTGGGTTTAATCCATCGTTATTTTGCTTCATCACGCCACCCCAGTTCAGACATAGCCATATGCAAATCAGTCTTGACCCTGTGCCTCATGGGAACAGTCCAGACCGAACTGCCAAGCCATGTCTTCCCTGGACCGGAATCAAGCATCCTAGGACCGGTTTCAGGCTATCAGCCTTCATCAGCCAGGATAGCTTGACTCCAGTGGCGTAGTGAGCACGGGACCACGTCTGGGCATACCCTTCCCACATAGGGCGAAATGCAAAACACACAAGATGATGGACGGAATGCTGCACATTGGCAAACATTCACCCCCAGTCACAGATCTGGGTTTAATCCATCGTTATTTTGCTTCACCACGCCACCCCAGTTCAGACATAGCCATATGCAAATCAGTCTTGACCCTGTGCCTCATGGGAACAGTCCAGACCGAACTGCCAAGCCATGTCTTCCCTGGACCGGAATCAAGCATCCTAGGACCGGTTTCAGGCTATCAGCCTTCATCAGCCAGGATAGCTTGACTCCAGTGGCGTAGTGAGCACGGGACCCACGTCTGGGCATACCCTTCCCACTTAGGGCGAAATGCAAAACACACAAGATGATGGACGGAATGCTGCACATTGGCAAACATTCACCCCCAGTCACAGATCTGGGTTTAATCCATCGTTATTTTGCTTCACCACGCCACCCCAGTTCAGACATAGCCATATGCAAATCAGTCTTGACCCTGTGCCTCATGGGAACAGTCCAGACCGAACTGCCAAGCCATGTCTTCCCTGGACCGGAATCAAGCATCCTAGGACCGGTTTCAGGCTATCAGCCTTCATCAGCCAGGATAGCTTGACTCCAGTGGCGTAGTGAGCACGGGACCACGTCTGGGCATACCCTTCCCACATAGGGCGAAATGCAAAACACACAAGATGATGGACGGAATGCTGCACATTGGCAAACATTCACCCCCAGTCACAGATCTGGGTTTAATCCATCGTTATTTTTGCTTCACCCACGCCACCCCA
>CAWUFW010024192.1:0-64303 GCA_963921515.1 Calotriton arnoldi
GTACAAGATGCTTCAGGCCAATTATTCACATACTTTTTTTTGATAAACAAATTTTTGTTTATTAATTAATAAAATAAAGAAAAAGAAGAACAAACAAAACACCAGCCTTACAGTCCAACACCATAAATGTCCAGGACCTGGAAAGGAAAGCAGCGCCACAAAGTTTACAGACAATGATAAAATCAAATACATAGGGGTACAAAATTGGGCGTTCCCTCTATGACTACTCCACCTCCCCCAACCATTTCCCCCAAACCCTACGGTACTTCTTATGGCACCCACGAGCCTCGTACATAACTTTCTCCTGCGTGGCACACCAGTCCACTCCAGTCCTCCAGCGTCCAGCGCACGGAGGTTCGGCGAGCTTCCAGGAGGCCGCAATGTCTCTCTTAGCAACCACCATTGCCGTAGTGTAAAACAAGTTTTCGCTCCGTGACCCATCCAGCCCATCAGTGATACCCAGGAGTGCGTGCCTTGGGTCATGGGGGACCTCCCAGCCCAAAACCTCAGTGAGTTCCTCCTCAATCTCCTCCCAGA
Organism: Calotriton arnoldi; assembly: GCA_963921515.1. Taxonomy (NCBI): domain Eukaryota; kingdom Metazoa; phylum Chordata; class Amphibia; order Caudata; family Salamandridae; genus Calotriton; species Calotriton arnoldi. The sequence goes on from CAWUFW010024192.1 coordinate 538, forward strand.
ACCGCTCCAAGCGGGGACATACCCATACCATATGGAAAAAATCTGCGGGATCGTGACCGCACCTGGCGCAAGCAGAAGTTAGGCTAAGTCCGGCCCGGTGAAGGCGCATTGGGGTAAGATATGCAGCATGTAAGTAATATAATTGCACTAAGCGCAATCTGGCTGAGGCTGTGACCGTCCTAGGAGCCATAAGGGCGTCGCGCCAGTCCTCCTCGTCTAAGGTGCCTACCCAACCCTCCCATTGAGCCCGATGTCGGTCTAAGGAAGTGGGGGCATTGTTGATCAGTGTACGGTAGATGCGGGAGATGCCGCCTCTCCCCAGGTCACCAAACATTATCTGGGCCTCAGGCGGACTGTCGTCATGAAGGCGCGTGCCAGTCGTTAGGTGGGTGTGAAGGGCGTGGCGTAACTGCAAATACCTATAGAATTGTGACTGATGTAAGGAATATCTGCTTTGAAGGTCATCGAAGGACCGCATGTGGTCCCCCACCAACACATCGCCTAGTTGCGAAATGCCTATCGAGTCCCAGGCTCTAAACCAATGTAGTGCGTTGACTTCTTTGAGCCAGGTCCCTTGCCACAAGGGTGTGCATTGGGTTACCGTACGTGTCCACTTGGTATGTCGTAATGCAGCTCGCCAGGCCAACAGCACAGAGCGTGTCACCTCTGGCAAGCGGGAGGGAATAGGGGCCCCATATAGCATAGCTTGGATCTTGGCGAAACCCAATTCTCCGACCTCGAGCCTGTACGCCGGGTCCGACCAACCCCCATTGAACCAATCGTGTATGGAGAGGAGCCGCGTGGCCAAGTAATATAAATAGAGGTGGGTCATCCCCAGTCCCCCATCGAATGAGGGGATCCTACACACAGAGTGCCAACCGGGCCCTACCATTTCCCCATAAAAACTTACTAGCAATGCTATCAAGTTCACGAAACCAGGCTCTGGGAAAGCCGATGGGGGTGTTTTGCAGTACATAGAGGAACCGGGGGAGCACCATCATTTTAAATAGGGCGACCCTCCCCATGGGATTCAGGGGCAATGACTGCCACTTCTGGAGGTCTGCCTTAACCCGCTTCACCAGTGGGGCCACGTTGAGGGCCCAGCTGAGCTCAGGGAGCAAGGTCATCCATATCCCCAAGTATTTGAAGGATTGACGGCGGAGAGGAATGTTGGATTGCCAGTCAAAACATTCGCGAGACAGGTGCAGGGGGACCAAGGCCGACTTATCCGGGTTAAGCCGGAGGCCCGAAGCCCGCTCGAAGAGGTGTAGGATGCGGAGACAAAGGGGGCCAGATCTGGCGGGATCTGTCAAATAGATGAGGACGTCATCTGCATAGAGTGCGATTTTGTCTGGTTCGGTGTTGGGCCACTCCCATCCCCGCATACTCTCGCACGATCGCATCATGGACGCCAGGGGCTCCATCACCAAGGCGAACAGCAGTGGGGATAGGGGACAACCCTGTCTTGTTCCTCTGCGAACCGGGAAGGGCTCCGACAGAACCCCGTTCACCAAAACACGGGCGCGGGGGAAGCATAAAGAACTTTTACCATGGCACAAAAACGGGGACCGAGTCCCATCCTAGCAAGGACGTCCGCTAAGAACCCCCAATCCACCGAATCGAAGGCCTTTTCAAAGTCTACCAGAAGGATCGCGAGATAGGGAGTAAGAAGATGACGGTGTGCCAGGGCGACGTGCAGTCTACGAAGACAATGCCTAGTGCCACGTGAGGGCATAAATCCGCATTGGTCGGGATGGACCAGCGTGGACAAGTGGGGTTTGAGTCGCTGGGCAAGGATCGTGGCGAACAGTTTAATCTCAGTATTAATGAGGGAGATGGGACGGTAGTCCGCACACCGTGGTGAGGGTGGTTGAGACTTGGGAAGAACCACGATGGTGGCCAGATCCACCTCCTGGGGAAAGGAGCCTTTTTCAGTAAATTCCCGAAACAGCCCCGCCAAATGCGGAGTGAGACTGTCCCGATAGTGCATATAATACTCTTGAGGGAAGCCGTCTGGGCCCGGCGTCTTACCGGAGGAAACGAGGGCAATCGCTCCCTCTATCTCCTGACGTGTGATGGGGCGCTCAAGGTCTTTCTGGCTAATGGGATCTAGGCTGGGGAGGGGGCCACCCTCGTCCTCCAACATACCAGCGAGTGATAGGGATGGGGATCTGGCCATGTATAATTGCTGATAGTAGGACGCAAAGGCACGGGCCATCCAGTCTGGGGACCGACATAACGAGCCATCCTGCGCTATGACTTCTGGAATTATACGATTCGCCCTAGGGTATGTGGCAAGGCGATGGAGGAGCGAGCCGTTCTTGTCGCCCCAGCCATACACCCTGGCCACGGATGAACGCCAAAGGAGTTTGGCCGCCTCCAGCGACATCTGCTTGATTTCCGACCGGAGCCAGGCAAGGAGTCTGGCTTCAGGGGTGTCTGGAGCCTGAGCAGAGGCCTGCTCGAGGCGTAAGGCTTGCGCCTCACGACTGGTAATTTGTTCTGCCTGGGCCTGTCGCTGACGCTTGAGCTGGCCCTTAGCGAACCCCCTAATCGTGGCCTTACCCGCCTCCCATAGAACACCCGGGGAGGAGACGGATCCGTCGTTGGAGAGGAAATAATGCTTAAGTTCCTGACCCACCGCCTTCCGGAACTCCCTGTCTTGGAGAAACCAGGCATTAAATCTCCATGTCTGCCGCATGCAGGTGGACGGTGGGCCCGTGCAAATCACCACCGGAGAATGGTCCGAGATACCACGCGGGAGGATGGCGACGTCCTGGACCGTGAGACAATCTGTTGCTGGAACGAAAATGGCGTCAATACGCGCTTGCGTATGGTGCGCTGCCGAAGTGTGTGTGAACTGCTTAGAATGTGGATGCCATGTACGCCAGGCATCACACAAGCCCAGGGACTCAGACCAGGTCTTCAATTGCTTTGCCTGAGCAATTCTGCTAGAGGAAGGGGGCCAGACGTGTCAAGGTCGGGTGAGGAGACCGCGTTGAAATCCCCCGAGATAAGTGGGGCCCAATGGTAAGGACGCCAGGAGATCTGTAGCTTTAGCTAATGTCGCTGCCAGCATTGAAGGAGGAGAATAGAGCGATACGAGGTTAATGGGGTTCCCATGTAACTTACCGCTGATGGCCACAAATGTACCCTGGGCATCAAGGGCTGTCTGCACAATGACAAGGGGAAGAGAGCGCTTCACCAGGATCGCCACCCCTCGGGATCCCCGAGTGAACCCCGAGTGCCTCGCCCTATCATATCCATAGCGCGCTAGGAAGGGGCAGTGGTTACCCAGCAAATGCGTTTCTTGCAATAATAATATGTCCACCCCTAGGCGGTGCGCGTAGCGCAGGGCAGCCGTCCGCTTGAAACGGTCCAGGAGGCCATTAACGTTCCAAGATAAGATGCGTAGAGAAGTACTCAGTGGAGGTATATCTGGCATGGTGGCATGGTGGGATGGCATGGCAAGTGGGTCCCAGAAGGGGGGCCCACATCAAAACGGAGCTCGTGAGTTTGTAGTGTAGTGTCCAAAGGGAAGTCTATGTACGTCACCGGATGCAAGTACGGGCATGATATAAGTACTGGTGAAATGCAGAGAAGTACCCCGCAGGGGTGTGTCGGGCGTAGTGGTGTGTGTACAACATTGTGATTGTGGGTTCTGCGGGGGATAAGGCTTCCCAGCTGGATATCAGCAGGCCCATCGAGATATCTGAAAGGAGGTCTGCATGTCTCTTGAGGTGCGAATTAGGGTGTCTTGTGAAAACTGGTGCAGCGGAGCTAAAAAGTAAAACAGCCAAAAATAAAATCAAAACATGGGACAACGGTCCCACCCCCCCAACCCCTCTCCCACCCCCCACCCTACACTTCAGGAACGGAAGCATCTGTCGCCCTAACAATAAACCAGTGAGTAAACAAGCAAACTAAAATGCTTGGGAATGGGGAAGCGTGGAGGACCCCTCCTCATGTCCGGATGTGTGTTTACGAGTCCATCGGGAAGGAAAGAAATGTTTAGAGCTAAAGCACCGTGTCTCCGGCCGCGGAGCCAGGCCCGGCGGGCAGAGACCAGTTCAAGCAGGGTCTTTCAGAAGTATTGGGCTACGGGAGAGGTCCGATTCTGGGAGGTCAATCGCCGCGGGCCCGGGCGAAGCACCACCGCCATCCAAACGGCCGGAGGAGCCAGAGCGCCTCCCGGTCAGGGGTCCCTCGGTGAGCGATAGTGGTTGTCGTGAGTGGCCCGGTGGGGAATCCGAGCGGGCCTTCCTCCGCCCACGGCGCCTGCGGGAGCGGTTACGTTGAGGCTGAGGAGCGAAGGGGGCGAGGCAGCCAGGTCCGCTCTCCGCTCTCTCCATACCCAGGGCCCGTGTCGGCCCGCAGAGGGCGCTCCTCCGTTGCCCAGGCCCAGGCCTCCGTCGGGTTGTCGAAGAACAGCGTTTTGTTTGCGAACACCACTCGCAGGCGAGCCGGGAAGAGGAGCCGATACTGAATGTTAAGTGCCCTCAGCTTTTGCTTGACTTCCCCAAAGGAGCGGCGCTGGCTCTGGACCTCGCGGGTGTAATCTGGGAAGATCATGATTGCCCCGTTTTCGTAGCGTAGCCGCTGTTGTTTGCGAGCTTCAGACAGGATGACGTCGCGGTCCTTGAAGTTGAGGACCCGCATTATGAATGGTCGAGGAGGCGCACCCGGCGCCGGCCTGGGGCCAAGGACCGGTGGGCCCGCTCAATCGCGAACCAAGGAGAAAGAGAGCCCTCCGGGATCCACGACCTTAGCCACCTCTCCAGGAAGTCCACCGCTCGGCCCTGCTCCGCTCCTTCCGGAAAGCCCACCAGGCGGAGGTTATTGCGTCGGGATCTATTTTCGGCATCCTCCGCCCGACGGTGCAATTCCTGAGTGTGCGACTGGAGACGGGCCACCTGCCCCTTAAGTTGTTGGACGTCATCCTCCACAGTGGAGATACGGGTCTCAGTCTCTGTAATCCGAGCAGTGGCGTTTCGGAGGTCCTGTCGAATGAGAGTCATATCTACTCGCACTTCTGCAATCTTGCCCTCCACCGAGGCTTGTGAGGCATGGATAGCCTGGAGGATGGTGGTCAAATCCGCAGCTGGAGAAGCCTCCTGATCAGTCACACCCCCGGTAGCCCCCGCCTCCACGGTGGTGAAGCGGTCCATTTTCGTCTGGGTGGCAGGGTCTTCGCTGACCGGTCCGTCCGGCCCATGGCGACCCGAGGAAATCACGGGCTCAAAGTCCCCACAAATAGAGGTTGACAGGTTAACACTGGTGGCCGAGGGCCAGCGGGGCAAGCAACAGACGTTAAGACTCGGTGCGAATCAACCTGCCGCCGCCCGAAATGTGCGGCCGAAGTAGAGGGAGAAGGGGCCACGCACAGGTTCCCCCGCCCCAGGGCCACCAGGCACTCTGCCTGGGCGGCAACACAGAGTATCGTTAGAGGTCCGGGGCACTGCGGGTCCAGGGCTGAAGGGCCGGTACTGGCAGGTGATCCCAGGAATGCGATAGTGACCAGTGACCCAGGGCAAGCCCAGGAAGAGGATTAGGAGGCCTCACAAGCGCCACCACGCGAGGCTATGACCGGGGCCCCCAGGGAGCCATCAGACCACCGTGCCCAGTTCAGGGACGCCCTATAGAGGGTCGCCGCCGCCCGAAGTGGCGGCCGAGCAAATCCGTCCACACCCCAGGCCCAGAGAGGGGAGGCCCAGCAGGCCGCGCCGCCGAAACCACCACACGGGATGGGTTCACCTCCGCCGCAAGTCACCGGGGGGGCACATCAGGAGTGGGGGGAGGAGGGAGGGGGAGGAGGAGCCGTGCTGATCAGGGCCCCCCCCGCACCTCGCTTGCTGCCCGGTCGACAGCCGAATCCTCACCCAAACCCAGGTGCCACCGAGCCCCCACTCCTTACCTCCAGGTCAGTTCGCCGGAGCGCTCCGTCCGCCGCAGACCACCCACCGCAGCAGTGGCTCAGGCCTCGGGCTCAGGTCGTGTGCAGGCCTCCCCAGCGCAGATACCACCGGTTCTCCACTCCCAGTGGACCTCAGCGCCGACGAAGGCCCGTGGATGTAGTGGCAGCCCACGACACCGGCGATGTCCGTCCAGGCCCCGGGGGTGACGCAAGACCACAGCTCCTGCAACACACGCAGCCAGTGGAGGCCCACGGCACCGATGGTGTCTGTCCAAGCCCTCCGGGGGCAACCACGAGTCGCCGCTCCCAACCGCACAGCAGGCCCACAGCACCTGCACCGCCAAACCAGGCCCCGGGCGACCAGGGAGCCCCGCAGCAGGAGGCCGCGTCAGCGCCGTCAGTCCGGGCCCCGGGGGGGCATCAGGGGGGGGGGCCTCGCCCACAGACGCGCGCACCGCCAGTGGGGGCCCAGGGAACAACGCCGGCGAAGTCAGGCCTCAGGGGCTGCAGAGAGGGCTCCGACGTCCTCGGGCCCCTCCCCACAGGTCCAACAGGATCACTGCGAGCGGCCGGCGGGTACAGGGGCACCCCGCCGAGCAGGGCCCGCCTCGGAAGGGCCCCGGAAGGGCAGGCAAGCTCCAGACAAAGGTGCCAAACGCCACCACTCCTCCACCACTCTCTCCGCGGCCGACGCCGCCGCCGTCGCTCAGGAGGGGAGACCGGCCGGGTCTTGCGATGCGGGGGGGCACCAGCCACAACAGGAGCCCCCTCGCTCAGTCGAGTGTTGCTGATGGTGGGCCGTGGGCCGACGGCGGGACCTGGATCACCGCGGCAGCAGCCGCCATTTTGAGGGGAACCGCGCTGCGGGTCCAGGAGACCAGGACAGCCAGCACGGTCCCACACATACTTACAACTCCGGTCAGACACGCTGGGAGAGGGAATTGGGCAGAACACTCAGCCATAAAGAATGGGACGGGATATACTACAGGGCTCGCCATTCCGCATATCACATGGGGCTGACTGAAACTCTTACGAAAGTGGCAACCTACTGGTACTATACCCCTGAACGTCTTCACTCAATGGATCCCACGCGGGAGGCAACATGTTGGCGGGGCTGCGCACAGGTAGGGACTCTGGTACACCTCTTATGGGAATGCGAACACATCCAGCCCTACTGGAAACAAGTGATAGACGAAATAGATAAACACTTCAATACGGAGATTCCCCGATTCCCAGCATATGTCCTATTGGGCCTTCCCAATCCTTTGACCTACCCACTACGATCCCGGAGAGGACGACAGATGGCAATCGCGCTAGGGGTGGCGACACAAAATATACTTGCACATTGGCATACCTCTCACACTCCAACCTTTGTAGGATGGCTACATCGCTTGTGGTATGTTCTCGGTATGGAGAAGCTGACATTAACAATAGCGGGGGAGGGGTCTAAATACGTTGAGCTATGGCAACCCTTTCTGTCCCTCTTGGCCTCTGAGTTTCGCGAGGTCACCTGCCCCCGATACCTCCGTCTTTTGCGTCTTTCAGACACACCACAGCCAGAGAGGTGATTGCAACCAGATATAATATTGGGGGGTTAGTTAGTGGACATGGAACATGGGTGGTGGGTGGTGAGGGAGGGCGGGGGTGGGGGGGTTTACACTGTTCCCTTCCCCTTTTCTCCCCCTTTTTTCCTTTTTCCCTCTCCCTGATTCACTTTATTGCATGTAAGGTCTTTCCGTTCTAAAACGAGCCTCTACTTAGGCTTGCAGACTTGCGCTTGACTGTTTAAGCACCCGGCTACGTGATATTGACGACTTAATAGCCATACTCACATGTTTATAATGGTGCTTGTTTGAAATTTCAATAAAAGATTTAAACCATAAAAATTGACCGAAGCCCGAATTCGAAAATTCTCACCTGATTCCAGGAGAGACCCCAGTGCTGGAGAAAAGGCTCCAGCACTGATCCGAACAAGACTGATTAACTCCTTAAAAACCGATACTTGGTTTTTTTGCCATTGGATAACATTGAGACATTTTTACCGGAAAAGTTTCTAAGTGCCCACTTTTCAAAACTAAAGAAATTCCTTAAAAATCGCACGAATCACTAACCCGACTTTTTCCAACTGTTTGCAGGTACTGTCCTCGTGTTGAATCCCTGGTCCATCATTGGGGTTACAAAAGTAATCGTAACGTACCTTTAACTTGAAATTCCTTCCATAGAATAACATTGGGGATTCTGTGCAAAAATTCTTCGAAGTGTCCACTTTTGAAACAGCTAAATATTGCTTAAAAATCATATGTTTGACTAAAACGATTTTACACAACTGTTTCCAGGTACTACCCCGGTGCTGAATCCATGATCCAGTACTGAGTTACAAAAAGTAATCCAAATGTGATTTACATGCATTTATCTTAAAGAGTCCATTGAAAGTAATGTATTGAGTTTTCTGGAATTGTACAATAACTTGACAACTACTGCAAACTCTAAAGTACAAAGTGCACTTGCCTTTGAAAAAGTATTCATTCAGTACCTGTAATTGAAAGGTATTTTATCTGCATACCTGCATCAAGCTTCCTTGGTTCTAAAATAAAAACTGTATATATATTTTTTTATATATACAAAACAAATTGGCCTAGAGTTCAGTTCTTGAGTGTGTGACTTCATTTGCTGATTGAGTGTGTACAACAAATGCTTTACACTGTCCTCTGATACTGCCTTACTGCTCGACCAAGCTACCACTTTAGAGAGTAAGGTTATATCTAACTTTAGCCTCTGCCAAGCCACTGGGGACTGTGGACTCTGTGCACACTGTACCTATTTGGGAACAGTATATACAGAGCCACTTTCTTACACATACACACATATATACACACATATATATACATATACACATACACATATACACACACATATATACATACACATATACACATACACATATACACATATACATATACACATACATACATACACATACATACATACACATACATACATACATACATACACATACATACATATACACATACATAAACACATACATATATACATACACATACATACATACATATACATACATACATATACATATACACATATACATACATATACACACACCTAGCCGTGTGGAATGGGGCCCTTCTCTTGTGTGATAAAAACAAACGGAAAATAAAAAAAGAGCAGGCCCCAGGGGATGGGGTCCACGGGCCAAAATCAGCCCAGGGAAGGGGGGTCATGCAGCCCCCCTTCCTTTCTTTTAAAAAACCAAATACATTTCAAAAAAAGAAACACCGGTCCCCGGGCGAAGGAGTCCCCAGGGCCGATATCACCCCCCTTCCCATTTAATAAAAGACTGGCCCGAGGGATGGGGTCCCCGGGCCGAAATCGGTCTAAGGGAAGGGGGGGCTAGGCAGCCCTCATTCCCTTAAAAAAAAAAAAAAAAAAACCTCTGGCCATTAGGTAGCTTCACTTTGTGCAATATTGTGCTGTAGATCCACATTCTGTGCTTACTCCTGTCATCTAGTGTTGGGCCCGGATGTGTGTGTACGTTTTTCTTCAAAAAACTCTTTCGACTCACGAGGAATAGTGACTCCTCCTCTTGCTCGTAATGCACATATTCATTGACTCCATTATTAGATTGTTTTCCCCACAGAGCCGGTGAGGATGGAAAGTAGAGCAAAGCGATGTATAGAGATGTCCATGCGAAGAAAGAGGAAAGTGTGATAGAAAGATCACTGCAACGGCCACAGGTGTCTGGGGAGGAGGATGCTGCATGTGGATCTACAGCACTACATGCCATGAACAGATGCTTACAGGGTAGGTAACATTTTCCGTTCAAGGCATGTGTGACTATACATACACATGCTGTGCATAGGCTGTAGAGCAGTCCTCCTAAAAAGCGGTGGCTAGCCTGTGGGTGTTGCAGCAGATTGAAATTGTGTAAGGAGCACTGCCTGACCAAAAGTAGCTTGTTGGCAGGATAGCACATCCACACTAATGTTTTGTTAAAGTGTATGGAGTGGATCAAGTAGCTGCTTTGCATATGTCAGCTATTTGGACGTTCCCCAGGAAGGTTATGGAGGCTCCTTTCTTCCAAGTGGAGTGGGCTCTAGGAGGAGCAGGCAGAGTTCTCTTAGCTTTAGCACTGCATCTAACGATCCATCTGGCAATGCCCGACTTGGATATAGCCTTCCCTTTACGGGGTTTGGAGAAAACAGTTGTTGTGACTTCCTAAATGGTTTGGTTCAGTCAACATAGTACACGAGGGCTCACTTTACATCCAAAGTATGAAGAGCCGGTTCTGAAACTGATTCAGGTTGTGGGGAAAAAGACAGGAAGTTCAATGTACTAGTTACGGTGGAGGTGAGAAATCACATTAGAGAGAAATTTGGGGCTGATGCGAAGGAGAACCCTATCCCTATGAACTTGGAAGAAGGGTTCTCCCGGGCTTAATGCCTGTAGCTCACTGACTTGCCTGAGTGAAGTGATAGTGACCCGAAATGGCACTTTCCAAGAGAGGAACAAATGGGGGCAGGAGTGGAGGGGCTCAAAGGGAGGACACATGAGTCTTGTGAGTACAATATTGACATTCCATGCCAGGCCCGGTGGGACTAGAGGAAGAATGACACTCTTGAGACCCTCCATGAAAGCTTTAATGGCCGGAATCCTGAAGAGAGAGATGTGTTGTGTATTCTGAAGGTAGGCAGCCACGGCAGGCAGGTGTAGATGGATGGAGGTAAAGGATAGACAAGAAACCTATAAGTGGAGTAAGTAACAGACAATGCCCTGCATTGTGGCTTTAAATGGATCAATATCTTCTGAGTGACAGAAGTACAAAAATCCCTTCCACTTGTCTGAATAGCAGTCCCGGATGGTAGGTCTACGTGCTTCCTTAAGAATGCTCATGCATTCAGGTGGAAGATTAAGCTATCCAAATTCTCTGACCTCACAAGCCAAATTGCAAGGTTGGGAGACCTGGGAATAGGTGCCTGATTTCTCCATGGCTCTACATGAGAAGGTCCGGTCTGTTGGGGAGCCTCTTGTACGGAACCAGAGAGAGTTTGAGCAGAGTTATGAACCAGGGATGGCGGGCCCATGTGGGGGTCACCAGGATGCGAGTGAGGGACGTCTGCTGGAGCCTCCGAACCACAAACGGAAGGAGGGGGAGGGGCGGAAAAGCATAGGCAAATATCCCTGACCAGTTCATCCATAGTGCATTGTCGCTGGACCACAGGTGTGGAAACCTTGAGGTGAAGTTTGGGTATTTGGCGTTTGCGGCTATTGTGAACAGGTCTATTTCTGGGAAGCTCCATCTCTGGAAGCAGCAGAGGACTTGCGGATGGAGTTCCCACTCCTGGACTTGGTGCTGCATCCTGTTGATGAGGTCGGCAAAGTCGTTGTCCATCCCCGGAAAGTACTCTGTTAGCAAGTGTAATTTGTGGTGGAGATCCCACCGCAAAATGCTCTGGGACAGCTGTGAGAGTTGTGGAGAGCTTGTGCCCCGTTTCTGTAGATAATACATTGCTGTCATATTGTCATCTAGAACATCCTTGCCTATCAAGTGAGGTAGGAAAGCCTTAAACGCTAGTGGAGTGACTAGGAGTTCCAGGTAGATGATATGGAGGCCTGTGTGTCTGGGCTCCCATTGGCCTTTGACAGTCAGTTTCTGTAAGTGTGCACCCCTTCCTGTAAGGGAGGGGTCAGTTGCAATGCTCCTCTGCGAAATTAGGTCGAGGAAAGGCTGGCCCTTTAAACAGGTTGTTGGTGTTCCATCTCTACAGCGAGTGACAAGTGGGGCAGCCGATCAACACTAGATTGTCCCAATGACCCTCCGCCAGAGATCAATGCTGCGCTAGGCATTCCTGCAACAGACACATATGTAATTTGGCCTGAAGTACTATTGCAATGCAGGAGGCAATCATGCCTAGGAGTAGCATGACTGTTCTGACTGTGACCTGTTGATTTGGACGGAAATGAGGGAGTGCCTGAAAAGACTGGATCTTGGCAGGGCTCAGATAGGCCATGCCTATCTCAGAGTTGAGAATAGCCCCAGGTAAGGTTGGATCAGGAGGGGTTGGAGGTATTATTTTGTGGCGTTGATGGTAAACCGCATCCCTGCTGGCCTGGGAGTTGGCTCGCTTATGAGCAGTGGTGACCACCAGAGAGTCAGGCGGGTAGCTGGCCACAAACGTAAATGGGGTCAGTAGGGAAGGCTTTATATTTTTATCCACCCTAGGTGTTATGAACCTGGCTCAGATGGGGTCATTCAATATGACGGGAGTGTGGCGTAGCGTGGCCTTAAGCATGGAGAGGTACTGAGCAGAGCGTTGAGTGGAAGATAGGGTTTCAAAAGGAAGTCCTCCTCTAGGGACTCTGTATAAAGATCCACCTTATGAAATAAGACGGCCCTACCAATAAATTCCTGATAGGACGTGGAATTATCCGGAGGAGATGGACGGGCAGGGTACAGGTCAGGGTCTGTGCCTCCTGGTGGGGTGTAAACCGTGTTGTCCCCTCCACCCCCAAGCACACCCATGTCAGAATGAGGAGATACCTAAAGTGTGGTGTCAAGGGGGTCCCCTGGAGAAGCAGGTGGGGAAGGTGAAAGCTGGGGAACAGGGTGAGGGGATGGTTGTGCCTGGGATAAGGGCCTAATCCACCTTCTTGCACTGTTCTGGTGGAATCGGAATGTCCAAGGCTTCCTCGAAGGACAGCTGGCGTTGCGAGTGTAAAACAGCAGGAGATCCTAAAGGGTGGGCAAGGATCCAGCCCGTATGGGGGTGGATAACCAGGTGTTTCTGCTTTGCGTCGATCTCCTCCTGTAGTTTGTGGAGAATTGGTTTGACTGTGCGAGCGTCAGTCCTGCGGGTTGATGTGGAAGTTTTCAGCTCTGAGGGCGGCTTCGGTGCAGAGGCTGTGGTCAGCGCCAAGACAGATGTGGCCAGCACCGAGGGTTGGCTCAGTGCTGGTGTCGAAGTAGCTGGTGCCGAAGTGGCTGATCTCGAAGGCTTCTTCGGTGCGGAGGCAGAGCTGGTCAGAGCCTCCAACGTGGTTTGTCAGTGTCCACCACGGCCCAAGACAGTGGTGGTCCAAAGGCTGGTCTCTGGTGCTCCAGGGTGGCTGTGTGCCCTTTGGCAGAGGGCTGCTCGGATTGAGAGCGGTGCCGAGGGTTGACGGTGTGCTGTATTCATGGACTGCTGGGTTGGCGGAAGATCCTTGATCTCCAGATCCGAGCCAAAGCTTTACTCAGGGGAGAAAGCCTCTTCATCTGCAGCTGACGTTGTGGATGATGTTCCCCCTCTATGTCCTCGGGTCCAAAGAGGATTAGAGTGTTGTCGGCTCTGTTGCACGACATCTCGAGTCGACATGCCTGACGGTTGCGAAGAGCCCTCTTGCAATTGAAGGTGCGCCAGGCGTTGCAAGCGGCCTCGTTGTATTCAGGCGACAGACACAAATTTAAGACCTGATGGAGATGGGTATAAGGATATTCTGCATGGCAGCAAGACAATATCGGAATGGCGTTTATTCCATCACTGCTGAGATATGGCGGAAAGATGCGACCAAGAGAAGTAGGATCCGAGGGGAAAGGCCCAAGAGGAGAGAAGGAACCCATGTGAACAGAAAAAGAGCTCTGCAACGTTGTCAACCTGGAGCACACGTCCGAACCAGACGGCTGAAAGAAAGCAATCTAACAATAGAGTCGATGAGCATGCGCATTACCAGCAAGAGGAGGAGCCACCAAACCTCGTGGCTCAAAAGACTTCTTCGAAGAAAAACATCTTGCACACATCCAGGCCAACTACTAGATGGCAGGAGTAGGCACAGCATGTGTATTTACAGCCACACATGCCTCAAACATACAACTCTTGACCTTTTTTCTCAGGATAACTTTGCTTTCTCTGGACATTTTTTACCACTGCTCTGGCAACGTGTGGTCTGAAACAGCCCAAACAGCATACAGTTGTGATTCTTCCATTTACCTCAAGTAGGTGCCCCATCATAAACAGTATCCAGAACTGCCGTTAACTCTCAGCCCCTTACACAATATAACTATAGTGTGCTTACAAGTGCCTGTCACAACACAAGGAGTCTGCAATAGCCAACTACTGTAACTGCTTGCGTACCAAGACTGCTACAACACACATACATAGTTTCGCAGATGACTAAGGCAAGTTGGAGATAAAGCCAAAGTTGGAGTAATAACAGGGTGCAAAATCAAAAGGCCTAAAAGAAGACTAAATAGCAGATAACGCATTAATCTACTACAAACACTTATGGTTGATAAACAAGAAACTATCACTGGAGAAGTTCAGAAACTGCAGCAATACACACATATGGTTGTCACATGCATGACCTATAAGCCTATCTATGAAGAGAGGGCAGGATTCTGCCTGATCCAGTGGCCCTGCAAGAGGTGAGACTGTAAAGGAAGAGAAGCCGAGCATGTCCCTGGATGTAGGGATACCCAGAGAAAGTGGACTGCCTGTGAGTGCTGCAGAGTTTCTCAAAAGGTCCCTCGCAGAAATCACAAAAAGCCTATGTGAATGTATCATCCTGGTCAGGGCTGCAACTGCCTTTGTGAATGTATGAGGCTAGTTGGGGTTGCACCTGCCCTGGTCATCGAATCAGCCAAACCAGGGACCTTACCTCCTTTGCGTTGGCCAACAGTCCAAATAGACCTGCATCCATCTCATGGTCAGACAGGGGCCGCAGCAGCCACATCCGCACTGAAGCACCAGGGCCATCTATCAATGCTCGACTGAACCTGGGCAGCTGTGGGAGGAGAGGGAGTGGATGGGGGAGGGTGAAGCCTAGGCTGTTGCATTAGCGCAATTTGAGCGCAAGAGACTAGAAACCAACTTCCTACCTGCTACACCACCAGGTAAGAACACACGATGTGCTTGAACAACCTGCCCATTTGACGTGTGAAGCACTAGAATCTGTCCATGAGCCAGATTCATGCTTCTTCCATATTTGCTCGAAGGGGCAAGCTCCTCAAGGGTTGCATAGCTTTCAGAGCACGCAGACTAACGTTTACCATTGATCGAGACACCAGTTGCTTTGTCGGCACAGTGGTTTTACATATACCTCGGTCTTCAAAATCATGAGCCTCATGTAGTAAAATAAAAAGCAAAAAGAGCGAAGGAGAATCCATTTCCCTTGAGTGACAGCCCAGTTGAGACAGTACCCCGCAGGCGTTTGAACCTTTCAGATTGACGTTACTACACATTTGAAAGTTGCTGATTTACCTATGAATTCATATATGTGCCTTCCTGGTTCTAAAAAAAATCTTAAAACCTCCAGCACTTCAAAATTAATATGAAGGCCTGCATAAGGAAATTCTTATCTCACTAACTGATATTGTATATTATGAGTATTTTTGGGAGATCGGATTATCCATTTTGCCCTGAAGAAGGTGGTAACAATGTCAATCCCACAAAAAAGCGTTGACGTACTTTGTGTGCAGAATCTGCTTAACATTGCGATACCATAGATGAGAACCATTCGACACATCAGGAATCTTGATCAATTATCAGAGCGGATCACCATCAGTTTAATAGACATATCTTCGTGGTCTTATTTCCTTCTCAGTTACTATTCTTTTTTCTTCTTTTTACCATATGGGTTTATATTTTGTGCTATATTGGGGTTTGTCTTATGAGATATTGCTGAATTTCTGTAGTGCAATTTAAAAAAAGCTTTTAAGTGAAATTTGTTTTTATAGAACAATTGTTGACACATTATATGTGAAGTGCACATGAACTGGCAGTGTTTGCTAACACGTCATTAAAGCTTAGTGCACTTTCCTACCTCTGTGCTACTTGTTTTGGTAATATAAATCGAGTTATGAAGTATGCTTGATGGATTTGATTGGGTGTGTTGAATGTGGTGTGACAAAGGTTTCCCAAGGGGAGATTTTATTTTACTGCTTATATAGGTAGGACAAAAACAACAATTGATGGACAGAATGCAGAACAATGTCATACATTCACCCCAGTACAGAGATCTGGGCCTAAATCCATCGTTTTTTTGCTCACCATGCCATTCCAGTTTGAACCCAGCCATATGCAAATCAGTCTTGACCCTGTGCCCAATGGGAACAGTCCAGCCCGAACTGCCATGCCAGGTCCTCCCTGGACTGGAAACAAGCATCCTAGGACCGGTTTCGGGGTTTCACCCCTCATCAGCCAGGATAGCTTGACTCCAGTGGCATGGAGAGCACGGACAGCATGTCTTTTCTCCCATCGTCTTCATCCAGACCCCTTGTCAATGATGCAAAGGGAAGGCCACTAAGATGAACACCATGACACGAAGGCAGCCTCCTACTGAACTTTTGGGACATGAACATAGCCAGATGCAAAAATGAGCATTAGTAGTGATAAGACTGCAGCAGCAGAAACATCATCATGTAGTGTGAAACCAAATGTAACATGAGTGCACGTATACAATACAGTAATTAATTCACCAGAGCAAGGAACAATGGGGTGGGGCACAGATTTATTGACAAGCCCCACAAAGAGGGCCTAAGCAGAACATTGGACACAGACTGAAATTGTGCAATACGTGCATTCTAGGTGGAGGTATTGAAGGGTGGAGTCAAGGGCAGTGTATGCATTGTCTTCAATGTATTTCTGAGAGAACATGGAGCTAATGAGAAAAGCATAGGCGGTACTTGACAGGACACAAAGATAGCATTGTCAGCATACCCCAGAAGCTGGAAAGAGGATAGTCTTCTTAATCTGGGAGGCTAACAGTGACAGTACACTACACTATACTAGCAGGCTAGAGAGAAAAAAAGCCTGCAAATTTGATAAAACACTAGATTCCAACTCCACATCACTAAGAGCCTGATTTAGATTTCAGAAGACGGGTATCCCGTCTGCCGAAATATAAATCCCAAAAGATATTATGGGATTTATATTTCGGCAGACGGGATATCCGTCACCCTTGTGACTGAGTAACCCATCCGCCGAAATCTAACTCAGGCCCTCAGTCATTTGCAGACCAATTTCTCTAAGCTATTTTAATCTCCCTGTTTTCAAGCTTATCCCAGTGTCTCGTTCATCTTTAGATTTAAAAGTTTTTGGAGAACTATCATAATCAGCTACTGTTTGAATTGCTTCCGAGGAGCATTTTCATGTTTAACTATGATCCTTTACATGTTTAATTATGAACCACCAGAATTGTTTCCCCTTGCACATAAGGATCCATTGTTTGTCCAATAATCTATCCCACTGCACCAGTTGAAAACATCTTCGATGACAATCCGAATCCATGTCTTCTCTTCTTTCAGCAAGAAGGCAACTAGCTGGTTGATGCTTAGCTTTACTTTCAGTCCTTACTAGTCACTACTCTTCCAATGCATTTCATAATTTATCAAAGCACATTTCCTCTTCAAGAACACATTAATGAATTCCTTTTTTTGTAAAATCGTACAAATCTATATACAGCATTGGTACAAGCTTCATATACACTCATTCAAACACCACAACAGTGTATAGCTCCTTGCATGTCTCTTTTAGTGGAATTCCTGTCAGCCTATTGCAGCAAAAAGTGTGGCAAAGGGCTGCCTTGTTCTCAAAGGTACCTGTAGCGAAAAGAGTGCAGAATGAGGTCAGTGGCTTCTGCAGCACGTTTACTTATTCTAAAACTGGTTTTAGCTACTTATGGTGAATATAGAACACAGACTTTGGGTAAAATGGAGCACACATAGAACAGCGCAGGCCAGCGGTATGTGTATTCTTGTAAGACTAAGATTTATATTGACAAAGGACAAGAAAAACAAGCTGCGAGTTAAAGAGGAGATGAAGAATTTTTCTTTTTTTTATAATCACAATCGCCTACCCTCTGTAGCATATGAATTCAGTCTGCAAAATAGTAAATTTAGAGAAGCAACAGAAGGCACAACAAACAAGATGACATGGCTACCCCCGCCACGCAAAGAAAAGCTGCTGCATGTGAAAGCAATCACCGCAATCAAGGAAAGGTGCCAATTATAAAATAGGTAGCAAGCATAGAGGAAAAAACCTTACTAGACACAAAGCCTCACCCAAGAGGCAAGCGGAACAAGAGAATGACAGTGTCACAAACACCAGAATCATCAAGGTGTAGGACGGGGGTGAAGGCGGGACACTGCTCCTGATCCAGGCAGAGGAGACGCAAAGCGTTGGACATGACAGGACAGTAGATAGATGTCTTTCTGAGACAGGCCAGTGAAATTAGGTAGGGCAGGGGCCGGACTTACTCAGTGTCTCACATACAGCCATACAATAGTCCATGGACTCAAAATTGTTCTGGTTGCCTCTGCAGCCTCCATATATAAAACGAATGCACTTTTTCTTGCTGAGGTCGAAGTACCAGCGGGGCATAGCGACCCGGCAGGGACCAATCAGGGGCTCCTGGGAACAGACAGCTGTGAGGAGATGGGGTAAAACATCAGCTAGAGAGGAGCAAAGCTTTAGGTTATGCTTTAAATAAGTAAAAACACACCACAAAAGAACACAAGGCATGAGAGTTTTAATACATACAAAGGAATCCTTTAGTTACGTTGGTGCTCTTCATGTAGAGAGAAACTCCTCTGTGGATTCAAACTCAAGGGGCACAGGCCATGAAATGTGCTCTTGGCCAGACAACAGCAACTGTCACATTGCACCTTCTGGTGCAGAGTTAATGACCCCAAAGATATGGGGACCCTGCAATCAAAATCCTCTACATTACTTGTAGGGAGAAGATCTCAAACCCTTATCATCCTAACAGCAGTATCAACGTGAACTCAACAAGCACGGACCAAAATCTATGCAGATTGCTTGTTTATTCTTTCTGCTATGAGAAAAATCACTCCCACATTCCATTGGCTGGTGTTAACCTTAAGAGGAGAAACCCTTACATTGCAACTTCCACTCATTACAATCTTCTAAGAAAGGAGCCTCATAGCTTCATAAGCACCTCCATCAAAGAACCCCAGTAAAAGTCCCTCATAGTTTCATGAGCACTTACCAATCCTACTACAAAGGGGCACTCTTGCACAGCATTCCCTCAAAAATATAGCACCAAATTTGAATAGCAGATTAACATGACACTTAGTTCAGCAAAACTACACGCTTAAGAAAAACCTTTGCAATTTCCTAAATTAATATATAAATCTCTCATTTTGGTATACTAAGTGATGGAGGATACAAACCCCTAAACAAGCAATTGCAAAGTCCACTCACTGATCTGGCCTTACCAATGGTTGGCCACAATGATATACCACAAAAATACAAAGTAAAAAAAAAATAGAAAGAAACTAAAACAGGCCACAGAAATTAAATATAGCAGACATATGCTTGCAATAGTTTAAAAAACAAATGTAAAGAACAGTATTTGCACACTAAAATTTGATTCTAATTGGTGCAAACAAAAAGGGACCGTAGGCGGGGTTATCGTAACATGAAGACCTAGCTTAAATACAAAGGTGACCAACAAAAAAAACTGAGAAGAAAACAGCACACTGGCACATCAGACCTTATACTGAAGAGCATTTATCTTAATGAAGAAGTGCACATCTGATCTGGCAAAATGCAGTCCCTTGCAGTGCAAGAAACCCGATAGCTGATGTGGCCAGACTCTCTGCCTCATGCTGCATGTTGTGGTGGGCAGAAGCAAAATGTGAATGACAGATGGAACCCCTATGGACGTGGAGTGAAGACCAAAAACTCCTCTACATATGCACGTACGCATTTATTATTTTTCTTTTTACTGTTTTTTGATTAATTGACGCTGGTGAAATGGCTAAAGCCAACTCAAGGACAAAACTGAAAATGTTTTATAAAAAGATACCTATCACTTTCTCTGGGACTTACTTTGGGTTCATCAATGTGCAATATCAATTTAAGCATCAACGCACACTTCAAAAGTTACATACAAACTAGGACCGAAATTCGAATTTGAGTGGCAACTGTGACATTCCTGTGGGTTTATTTTTGCAAATAAAATGTGTTTTTCCAGGCATTCAAGTATATTGTCTTTCATTTTCCTTAAGCTGTCGATGTGTACATAGGCCATCTTCAACAAAACACATCAGCTGATGACCAACAGGATATTATGGAGTGAAAGCAGGTGAGCGTCCGACTGTGTCAAGAACTACAGAGACAGTGGGGATGCTTAACCAAAAGGCTACTTTAAGGAATACTATTTCTTTATGCTGGACTTGTATTTTGGTTAAGAGGTCTTAATAAGGCTCCAGTCGACCCTTTTGGGTCCTCACCTCACCAACATGATTGTCAGTCTCTTCACCCCATCTTCACCATTCTTCTCTTGCTACTCTCGCAGGTGTAATCTTAATCAGTTATTTTTGTTGGGGATTTATTAGTAGTTTTATCCCCCTCTCCAGTAGACTGCTTTAAATTTTATTTTGCATCTACCAGCACCACATGCACAACTACCTCCACTGCTTAAGTGATTGAGAGCAAAATGGTGTTGGCCGGGTTTGCTATTGCAAAATGGCCATGATACAGTTTCGATGCACTACCCCCTGTAGTTGACACTGCCTGTTCCCCTGGGCCCATAATCCCCGTTTCAGAGACCCTTATTGTTTACCAGCTTTGCTGGTTCTTCTCGATCTACAAGGCAGCATCTCCCTTAACATCCCCTGGTCTCTACTCTACCCTTCTGCCAGTAAATCTTAGAGTAGGTCACGTACTTAATATAGAAATAGCAAATTTTCTCTGCTTGGATCCACTGATCAATCACTGCTGTTTTTAAAGGTGTTGACATTCAGGAGATAATTTCACACATCCAAGTGGATTAAAAGATTGCAGAGATAGTGCAGAGGAAGTAGGGCAGGAGTGTTAGCTACAAGGATGTTCATTACTTGTTGCTTGAAGCATACAAGTCTTTTCTGATTTACAATATAGTTGGCTTCACAGTTAAGCCCTATAATCCGGCATCACATCACAGGCACATCAAGAGGTTGTGACACGGTGGTGGAACTAGAGCAGTCATGCTTATTCCTATTAAAAGTGTTAACATTTGAAGAAAGCAAAGACCCATCCCACTTGCCCAGTACTCCCACTCACCCATGGATGCACTCTGGGGAGTTCAAGTCATATTGAACAGGGGCCCGGTATGTTGATTACAGCTTTGGGACATTACCACGATCGACACATTCATTTCAAAATTGGGTAGAACTATTGGGACATGATCTTTCTCCAACTTTGGCGCCAAAGGGCCCAGTGTAGATTTTGGTACCGGATTGGAAGTGTCTGAGTGGATCTAGAGACAGGTTCAGGAAGCACAGACTGTGTCGAGGGTGGACCCGCAGGTGGTAGCCTGACTTGAAGCATATCTGGATCCTTGGGGCCCTGGAGGTACACCAGAGGAAGCCAGAAGAGAGCCAAACGTTTGCAACATGGCATCCTTCAAGGCCTCAATCTATTGTGACGTCGCCCCGGAAACTCAAGGTGCATTGGGATCCACTGCAGAATCTGCACCTCAGCTGCTGAACCGGGAGTGAGACCGAGAGGCACATTGACATCCTTGCAACTTCTCTGGCTAAAAATGTGGGAATGGGTCCATGCCCTCAACTTCAAGCAGAATAGGGACTTCCTTGACTTCTTTTGGTATTCAGCGACATACAGTTTTGCATTCCTGGATCGCCTTTGGATTCCTAAAGGTAGACTTTGGAGTCATGCCCTGATCCCAGACATACATTATGGTGGTCTGTCACAGACATCTGTTTTAAACAGTTCCTTCAAGGTTTAAATTCTGTAGTCTTAGGAGGGCAAATAGTT
Organism: Calotriton arnoldi; assembly: GCA_963921515.1. NCBI lineage: Eukaryota > Metazoa > Chordata > Amphibia > Caudata > Salamandridae > Calotriton > Calotriton arnoldi. The sequence goes on from CAWUFW010024192.1 coordinate 22,225, forward strand.
TACTTACACACGGTTAAAAAGAATTATGAAGAAATAAAACTTGTCAACTGATAAGGAAAAAGTTGGGAGCGACCTCCCCATGAAGGCATATAAAGAAAGGAACAGACATCAGCACACAGAGGTAGCGCTTTTGGGGTGGAAAGAAGTGAGGCAGAGCTGCATGATGCCACCTTCCGGTGAGAAGGAGCAAAGTTGTCTGGCGCCTGGGGATATTCTAAAGGTCTGTAATCTGCAGTTAGATGTATCCATCAGAAACCCGTGTTCATGCACTACAAGGCAAAAAATGACATGCAGCACAAAAAAGATCTGATTGTGTGCAACCTGCAAAGAAGGAGAGGGAAACCTAGTCCGAATAAATAGCTTTTCCTTGACAGCCTGTCTCAGGGCTCACAAACAAGTAGTTCAGGCTTCCCTGCAAAGAATCAATTTATTCTTATTATCGCATTCTATTTCTATTTGATTAGATTTCTTATGGATCATGGTATCTAACTATTTTATGCAGTTTTGGTGCTGCTACTTAAGCTGCATAGCAGAATTTAGAAGGAATTTGAGCTTCATTCTTAAGATGCTAGTACTAATTCTGAAAACAAAAGTAATGCAGCACTTCAACAGGATCTAACCAACTTCAATCATATTTAACTGGATTCTTTACTGTGCTTGAAAAGTTTAAGAAGAATATATATCCTTTATCTAAACCTATCAGAGATGGTACATTGGACATCAGAATGCTCACTTACAGAATGCCCTTCTCTATATATGGTTAAAACTAACTTCTTGCGGGAACTTAATACTCAGTCACTAAATTAGCAAATAGTGTAAGACCAGCCAGGAAGCTACATGTGCCCAGGGGCATGTACATTTAATGCCACCAGTGGGTCTGCAGGACTGATTGTGCCACCCTCTTAAGTAGCCCTTTAAACATGTCTCAGGCCTGACATTGCAGAGCCTGTGTGTGCAGTTTTAAACAGCCATGTCAATCTGGGAAAATAAACCTTTTGCCAGGCCCAAACCTTACATTCTTATACATAGGTCACCCCTAGGGTAGGCCCTGGATAGCTCAGAAGGCAGGGTGTAGTGTGTTTAAAAAGTTGGACATGTACTTTTAAGTTTTACATGTCCTTGTAGTGAAAAACTCAAATTTGTTTTTCATTACTGTAAGGCCTATCTCTCTCATAGGATTACATTAGAGTTGCCTTATTACATTTTAGAAGTATAATTTCCAAGTGTTTGGTGTCTCTGGAATCCTAATGAACAATTTACTTACCTTCGGTAACGATATATCTGTAAGAAACATTAGTAGTGATAGATTCCTTACCTTACAATATCCCCAGGCGTCAGACTGGATCCGGAAAGTTTTCGTCAGCAGTACCCCTGCGCGTCGGTAGGTGGCGTCGTGCGGCTCTGCGTCAGTCGTTGGCGTCGTGGTCGCCAAGATGACGTCGCGGGCGCTACTTAGATGCCGCCCACGCGCGCTGACGTCAGTTCTGTACACGACTTTCCGCGCCAGGAACGCAGAGCCATGCAAGATACGGACCGCTGGTGCATTGAAACTAGGGCCATGAAAGGGATGACCTTAACCCTGGCCACAATAGCTGAAGAAGCAGGGCTAACCATATTTTCACATGCAGATGACACCCAGCTAATCTTCTCCCTGTCCACCAAGGAGACATCTAATGTGTCCTCTCTCCAGGTTGGGCTGCAAAAGATAGCTAGCTGGATGCATACCAACAGGCTGAAATTAAACGGTGGGAAAACCGAAGTTCTAACCCTTGGAAGAAACAAAGACCTCTGGGGTCCTCAACATTGGCCACCTCAAATGGGTGATCTCCCCTTACCATCACAATCAGTCCGTAATTTGGGCATAATAATAGATGACCAACTATCTATGAAGCAGCAAGCGGTTAAGGTCGCCTCAACCTGCTTCACCATCCTAAGATGGCTCAAAAAAATACTCGATGTTGCCAGATTCTACGCAAAGAACAGTGATCCAGGCTTTGATTGTGTCCAGACTGGATTATGGCAACATCCTGTATTTAGGAGCCAACAAGGAGGTGGTCCGTAAGCTGCAAGTAGTCCAGAACTCTGCGGCTAGACTACTGTGTCAGTTACCTCGAAAGGCTTCAATCTCAGGACCTCTCCGCGACCTTCATTGGCTTAGGATGGAGAATCGCACTAAATTTAAAGCCCTATGCTATATGCCTAAGATTAAATCGGGTACAGCGCCACAGTATCTCAGTGCCTTGGTACACCCTTACCTACCCACGCGTCTCCTTCGATCCTCTACTCAGGCTAAGTTTCAAGTCCCCAGGATCAAACAAGTACGCATGGGTGGTCGATCTTTTGCTTGTTTAGCTCCTTCTCTATGGAATTCACTCCCCTTACAATTCCGGCATGAAACTATTTATTATAAATTCCGCAGAGACCTAAAAACGTGGTTATTTAATCAATAGGTTAGCTCCCTCTTCTTGCGTGGGTCCGATGGCGCCGGGAAACCTCCGGGTAGCTGTGCGCCTTAGAAATTTAATAATAATAATAATAATAATAGAAATCATTTCGTAGAACGGGGAGGATGGGTGGGGCGGTAAGGAATCTATCACTACTAATGTTTCTTACAGATATATCGTTACCGAAGGTAAGTAACTTGTTCATCTGAAATAAACACAGTGATAGATTCCTTACCTTAGAATAGATACCCCAGCAATACCAACCCCGGTGGTAGGTCTGCGAACCAAGATCACACCAGAATGTCACGAAGAACAAAACGGCCAAAGAAGCCGTATCTCCGGACTTGGCTGTCCAGGCAATAATGCTTAGTAAACGTGTGCAGCGAGGCCCACGTGGCTGCCTGACAGATGTCTTGCAGGGGGACACCACGTCCCAATGCAGTAGTGGCTGCAGTAGCTCGGGTGGAATGAGCACGCAGTCCCACCGGAGGTTCTTTTTTAGCCAAAGAGTAACAGGCTTTGATACACAAGATGACCCAGCGGGAGATAGTCCTCTTGTGTACCGCCCGACCTTTCTTGGTGCCAACGTAGCCAACAAAGAGTTGGTCATCCACCCGGAACTGTTGCGTGCGGTTGAGATAAAAGGAGAGCGCACGTTTTGGGTCCAGACGGTGGAGCCTTTCTTCCTCTCTGGAAGGATGCGGAGGTGGAAAGAAGGTGGGCAAGGTAATAGTCTGCCCAATGTGAAAGGCCGTAACAACTTTTGGCAAAAAGGAAGGACGGGGCCTGAGCACAACCTTGTCCGGATGGACTGATAGGAAAGGAGGCTTACAAGAAAGAGCCTGGAGCTCACTCACTCGCCTAGCGGAGGTGATGGCCACCAGGAAAGCAGTCTTCAAGGTCAAGAGACGAAGAGGACAGTTGTGAAGGGGCTCAAAGGGAGCGCACATCAAGTATGTAAGAACCAGATTCAAGTCCCACTGTGGCATCACGAAAGGAATAGGAGGAAAAAGGTGTGTAATGCCTTTGAGAAATCTATTTACAACAGGGGACTTGAAAAGAGAGGGCTGATCAGGGAGCCTGAGAAAGGCCGAAATAGCATAAAGATAGCCCTTGATAGTGCCCAGAGCAGAGCCCTGCTGGGCCAAAAAAAGGAGGAACAAAAGGACTTCTGAAAGAGGGGCAGAAAGGGGATCTATAGCCTTTGCTGTGCACCATGCCACAAATTTGTTCCACCTGCAGGCGTATACCAACTTAGTGGAGGGACGCCTGGCTGCCAGAATGACATCACAAACTTCAGGAGGCAAGTCGAAAGGAATCAACTGCCGCCGCTCAATCTCCACGCAAAGAGGTGGAGGCTGGACAGGTTCGGGTGGAGGACCGTCCCCTGCTGCTGCGACAGAAGATCCTCCCGAAGAGGCAGTCTGATCGGAGGATCGATGCTCATACTGAGTAGCTCGGGATACCATACTCTTCGAGCCCAGTCCGGGGCCACAAGGATGACTTGTGCCCGGTCGCGCTTGATCTTCTTCAGCACTCTGGGCAGAAGTGGTATAGGCGGAAAGGCGTACAACAGACCGCAACTCCACTTGAGACGAAAAGCGTCGCCGAGCGAGTGCCGCCTTGGAAATTCCAACGCGCAGAACTGATGACATTGCGCGTTCTCTTCGGTGGCGAATACATCTAACCAAGGCTCTCCCCACTGCTGAAAAAGACCTTGCACCACCTCAGAGTGAAGATGCCATTCGTGATCCAGCATGCACCTGCGGCTGAGTTCATCCGTCCTGGCGTTCAGAGAACCTGCCAGGTGTTGAACCACCAGGGACATGCCCTGATGTTCCAGCCATGTCCAGAGACGCAGAGCCTCCTGACAGAGGGACCACGACCCCACCCCGCCTTGCTTGTTGCAGTACCACATGGCGGTGGTGTTGTCTGTGAACACCTGCACTACTCTCCCCTTGACAGAGGGAAGGAATGCCTTCAGTGCAAGCCGTATCGCCCGAAGCTCCAGAAGGTTGATATGGAGCTTGGACTCCGCCGGAGACCAGAGGCCTCTGATCTCCGCCTCTCCCATGTGGCCGCCCCATCCCAGGAGGGACGCATCCGTCACCACTGTAAACTCCGGTTGGGGAAGGGAGAGGGATCTGCCGTCGACCCAATGCCGGTTCGTGAGCCACCACTGCAACTGTCGTGCAGTGCCCTCCGAGATCTGGACGTGATCGGACAGGTTCCCCTGATGCTACGCCCACTGGAACTTCAGGTCCCACTGCAGAGCCCGCATATGCCATCTGGCATGATCGATCAGCAGGATGCAGGAGGCCATGAGGCCCAGCAGCCTCAGAGTCACTCTGACCGAAACCTGGGACAAGGGCTGAAAGATCGGATTCAGAGCCCGAATATCCCGGACTCGCTGTTCGGGAGGATAGACCTGAAGCTGCGCCGTGTCCAGAACCGCTCCGATAAAGAGGAGCTTCTGAGAGGGAATCAGGTGCGACTTCGGCACGTTGATGGAGAACCCCAGCAAGTGCAGGAGGTCGGCCGTAGTCAGGAGGTGGGAGACGACTGCCTGGGGCGAGCCCGCCTTCAACAACCAGTCGTCGAGATAGGGGAAGACTGAAACCCCTGATCTGTGCAGATGAACGTTGTGTGGAAGCCTTAAAATCTTACAAGAAGCATTCCGCTTGCTTGATGGGCATAGGAAGGTTGAAGCGTTTTGATGCTCTCAGGCAGATCATGGAAGCCGCCGATATCTGCAGGGGGAGAGTCAGCCACTGGCAGTGTGGGAGAAGGCGGTGTATGCGCTACATAATACATCCACTCGTCATGGACATCAGTGTCCACTTGTATCTCTCCCTCTTCCAGTTGATGGTCTCCACTGTCCGGTGCCCTAGTGGAGATCTGCAGAGGAGGTAGGGAGTTCAGTTTCGGTGGTGCCAGTGGGGTTTCCTGAACCGGAGTCATGGCAGGCTTCTTCTGCCGAGAAACTAGTTTTTGGAACACATTGGCTTCAGGGAATCGCTTATAATAGTCATCTAGCATCAAACGTAAGTCCGTGACCAGTGACCTTGGCACATTAATGGAGGGTTCTTGACGGTCTTCCTCCTCCGGCTAATAATATGAGTAGTGCTCCTGGAAGGTATGCAGGGGTTGCGCACCTGAGCGTCTATCCGAAAAGGAATAGCCACCTTCAAAGTAAGCCGAAGGGTTATCTGGCTGATCTTCATCAGATTCCTGGCACTTTACTCTCAGTTGAGAGGGGCTGTAGGCAGGGCCAAACAGACCTTCATCCTCCGATTCCTGAAAATCCAGGAGGCGAGAAGGAGATATTTGTGAAAAGTCATGTAATAGAGATTTTGAGACTGGCATGTCCATTTTCCTCGCCAACGCGGACGTCACTAGACTGTCGATGGCGTGGAAGTATCCATCGACGGGGCGGAGACGCTCGTCGACGGCGCAGCACACAATTGGATCGTCGACGGTGAAGATCTCGTAGACGACGAACTCCTCACCGAAGCCGCCATCACTACTTTGGTCTTCGTCGACGAGACAGCTGTCGTCGTCGTCACCGTTGATGTCGTCGATGTCGCTGACGAAACCGATGGAGTCTTCTTTTTGACGGTCGTAGGCGGAGAATGCCTCGTCGACGGGTCCGACGACAGGCGGATTTTTTGTGAGGGAATAAGTGGGGCAGAAGGAGGAGTAGAACCAGATCTTTTTTGGGTCTGAGAAGAGCCAGGTTGCTCTTTTTTACCTCTCTTTTCCACTGAAGACTCCTTGCTCAGAGATCTTTATTTCGGATCTCTCTGACCAGAAGAAGGATCTTCTTCCTTCCTTTTCTTTGAGGAGGAATGAGGCCTCTCCTCACTCTCTGAGTCAGAATCCCTCATAGATCTTTTCTTCTGAAGCCAAATAAGAAGCCTTCCCTCACGATCTTTGAGGGTTTTTGAGAAAACTGAACAACCCTTTTTTAGACTCTGACATTCTGTAGAAAATACAGAAATAAGTAGTAAACTCACTTTCTAGCAGCACCTCAGTTGAAGAGAAGGTTGAGGAAAGAGAATTGCCAGTTGAAAGTTCAAAGAAGAAACACTGACTGAGCAGAGCTCAGGGAGACTCCCTAACACATGACGTGCAGTAAGAAATCTGAGGTATGGTGGCTTTGCAGGGGATGGATACTCAGGGGTCTGCGATGTGATTGGCTGGAGTTTGGATGGTCTTTAATGAGGTTAGCTGGTTACTAAATACTGTTGATTCTCAAGGGAGATTGTCCTTTTAACTTTATACTGCTATTTTACTGTTTCCGTGGGACTCCCACCATGACGACGGGGAAGATTCAAGCATGTGAATCTATAAAAGATACAATACTGGAGAACACAAGTGTACACCATGCAGGGACACCTCCCAACAATAACAATCCTTCCAGGATATCGCCAGTCTGTCAACACATGTGGAAGAGGTCTATGTGGCTAGACATTTGGACAAGGTCCACCTTGAAATGAGCACTGATGCACATGACCTGCTGAGTTCTGCCACCTGTCAAAGGATTCCATACTCCAGCCCAATCAATTGTGTTATATCTGGTTCCAGATTTCACAAAGTCCAGAACTACAGAGGCTAATTTACAATACAGTGTGTCACCTCACTGAGAAATGCAGCAATCTAGATGCCCTTCTGGAGGACTGCTCAGTCTTGGCATCAACTCCTACCTGCTGCTCGCCATCTGTGGACTGGGTTTGTATTTCACATTCTCTGAAACAGTTCCACTTGCTTTCTGTCTGGAAACAGAAGACTTACCGACCACAAAGTAAGGCCAGTCGAGCAGTCTGAACGTTGTTTCCTGTTTGCAATCTGTACCTGACAGGATCTGGAAGTCAGAGGCAGACTTGACACAAAATAAACACCAGATAATGTAAACAAAGCTTTGGTTGCAAGTGCAAAAACAAAACATGCCATGACCTGGTGTTGTGATCAAGTTCGACTGCCTACATCGTAGGAATAGAGAAAAGATATGTATGCATGAATAACCTTTGGCGTTCTAAATTAGTTTAATGTTCAACTTGCGAAACTATGGGCCTGATTTATCACATGGGTTTTACCATTCTGTGTTAATTGGCAAATGAGTTTGTACATATGGATCTAGATTTGGCTATAAGCCTTTGCATACCATTAAAAGGTCACAGAGAGGGCGTGGGCATGGCTTCGCCTGTCTGCAAGATGGCCGCCTCTGCCGGCCGAGGGACAATATCCTGCAGCATCCGACATTTTTTAGGGCAAACATATTCCTCATTGTGAAGAAACCGTAAGCTGCTTCTGCTGCACTGCGCCGGATGGCTGCAACAGTGAATTGCAGTTGGCCGTGCTAAGACCACGGCACCACCTGAAGATGCAAGACTATTGTGACCTGCAGTGGGGCCTACTGGAAAAGTGCTCACTATATCGCGCGCAGAGTAAAATAAAAACGGCGGTGAGACTGCCGAGGAGGTCCCTGTGAACTCACCCAGAAGAAACAAAGGAACAGCGGACTCCGTGGGCACCGTCCGCATTGCAGTACCTGTGACAGCCCGCCGACTCGAGTATGGCGCCTGTGCAGGGCGAGGCAGCGGAGGAGCTGGGGCGAGCGGCAGAGGCGGGCCTAGTGAATCCAGAAGGCTGCGGCCTCAGCGCGTCTGTCCCCTGGAGTGCAGGTGATAGCGGGGCTGCGCTGGAGCTCGCCTTGGCCTCCCCGCCTTGAGAACTGGTTAGCGACCCAGCGCCTACGACCTCTGCGCGACTGTGGGAGAAGCTGGTTGCCGAGGGGAGGCTGTCCGGCGGCTGCACGAAGAAGAGAAGTGAGGCGGGGCACCCGCGTAGAGGCGAGGACACGGACTGCCGTCTTCCCCGTGGCGGTGCAGATGGGGCTGGGCTTGGCTGCGCGGGGGGGGGAGGTGACAGCCCCCTCGCCGAAACAGGAAAACGGCAGGACACCAACCCTGTCGGCGGGAGGTCCGGGACTGGACATAGAGCCCGCCCCTTCGTTGTGCTGCAGCCGGACATTAACAGGGGGTCGCGAAGAGGCAGGGTCTGTGCACAGGTGCTAGAAATCTAAGTCAGATTCACCTTGCAGACCTGGAGGAAAGGGTAAGCTCTCTCCTCTCCATCCCCGCAGGCGAGCTCTCAACAACAGAACTCACCTCTCACTACAACACTACTATGACTTCCATTATGGACCAAATAGCCCCCTTGAAACTAAAAAAGAGTCAGGAACATACCATCTAGATCGTGGTTCAACACAGACAAACTCCGAAAGAAGAGAACTAAGAGCTGCAGAAAGACGCTGGCGAAACAACCCGTCCACAATCCTACGAGCTAGACTCAAATCAGTATGCAGGAAATATAATAAACACATAAAAAATGAAAAAACTTCCTTCTTTTGTAATGCCCTTGGCAACGCAAAAAATAGGCCCAAAGAACTCTTCAATCTCATTAGGCAACAAACTTCCAAGCCCCCTTCGACATCAGATCTGGCCTCCAAAGACCCGTGTGATAACTTTGCCAATTTCTTTAATGACAAAATCACCAAGATAGAACTCTCCCTGGACGTTCACCGAAGTGTCCCCCCCCCCCCCCCGGACAGTAAATCACCCCCAGGGATAGAAGACATCGCACCCAAGCACCCCCAATCTTATGGAAATCTTTCAACCCCATCTCCGAAGCAGAGGTCATCAAAACGATTTCCAGCTCCAAAACCTCATCACATGTCTTGGATCCCATACCTGCCCAACTGGCCAAAAAGCTCAAACTCACCCTAGCCCCGGACTGGACCAAGATTATAAACAGCTCCCTGAGTACTGCAGTCATGCCTAATTGTCTCAAAACCGGCCAAGTCAGACCTCTACTGAAAAAACCGGGCCCTGACACAAACAATCTTATTAACTTCAGACCCGTCTCCAACCTCCCTCTCCTAGCAAAAATCCTGAAAAGATGTGTTCTCCTCCAACTTACTCAACACCTGGATAGCACCAGCCTTCTAGACCCTCACCAATCTGGTTTCAGAAAAGGTTGCAGCACAGAGACAGCGATCCTAAATGTAATAGATGATATGCACAAGTCTCTCGATACAGGCCAATGCTGCCTAGTCATTCTCCTGGACCTATCGGCAGCCTTCGACACGGTTGACCACAAACTACTCATTAAGGCACTTCAAGAAAGGGTTGGAGCGGAAGAGGTGGTCTTACAATGGTTCACCTCTTTTCTACAGAGCCGCACCCAAAGAATAAAAATCAAAAACTTCTCGTCTGACCTACTCCCTGTTAGCAGGGGTGTCCCCCAAGGATCAGTACTCTCCCCGCAACTTTTCAACATCTATATGGAACCCCTTACCACCATACTTAAAAAAAAAAAAAACATTCCCTTCCACCTCTATGCAGACGATACCCAGATCTATCTGGAAACCTCCTCCATTGAAGACATTCAGAGAATGAACGACACTCTAAGAGAAGTCCAACACTGGCTATCACTCAACCACTTGAAACTAAACCAAGACAAGACGGAAATCCTCCTCATCTCCAACAAGGAGAAGAACCCCCAAATCACAGAATGGCTAAAAACTATTGATGCTCTCAACTACAACCTCACTCCAGCCGATTCTGTAAAAGCACTGGGAATTACTCAGGATCCTCAATTAGACATGATCAAACACATCAAGAACACCGCAAAAAGCGCCTTCCTCAACCTTAAACTACTCAACAAAATAAAACCCTTCATCCCTCCTAATGACCTCAAACAAGCCTCTCAATCCCTGGTGCTGTCCAGACTGGACTACGGGAATGCAACCCTCACAGGATCAGCAAAATCTCACCTAGCTCCCCTCAGATCAACTCTGAACGCAGCAGCCAGAATGGTCACCGGAGTAAAAAAATATGAACACATCTCGCCTGCACTCAGAGAGCTAAAATGGCTCCCAATCGAAATGCGTGCCAACTTCAGAACTGCCTGCCTCACTCACAAAGCGCTGCACACAGGGAAACCCGCCTACCTGGCCTCCAAACTCCAGAAGGCCGGTCAGACAAGAAGCCTAAGGAGTACCAACACTCTACTCCTTATCCCTCCGAAAACTCGCAAACAAAAAACCACATCTCGATCCTTCGCAGGAAATGCGCCCAAAATCTGGAACTCCATACCAGTCCATATCAGGACTAATCCCTCCTATTTAAAATTCAAAAGGCAGCTCAAAGACCTCCTCCTCAACCGATCTCTCCCGAATGGATAGCTATTGCCTAACCGCCGAAGCCTGCCCACAGCAGCACACAGACACTTTGTCATTAAGACCTCTACCTCACTCTCCTCATGACTACCTCCTCTATCCCACCCTCCCTGAACTATTCTCGTCATGAGTCATTGTGCTATTTACGACGTCATGACGTGATGGGTTATGAGCAATTGTACATACTACTGTGTTCATATATCTAACCAGCGACATTGTGCTTTCTACGATGATATTATATGATGCGTCATGAGTCATTGTACATACTACTGTGACATTGTTTCTTACGAGTGACAAATGCTGTAAAGCGCTCCGATACTTTCAGGTCTGGCTAGCGCTATATAAAACTCTTAAATAAATAAACAGGTGGAGGGAGTCTGGCGACGGCGGGGCTCCGAGGACTGCGTGCATTCGTCTCTTGGGAGGGGGCGCAGGACCGCGCCGAATTGCTCACAGACCGGAGAGAGGCCTGTTGCCCGCGACCGCAGCGAGCCTGGGAAAGACAAGCGACTTCCATTAGCGCTCACCTGGCGTACATTGTGCGGAACCTAGCAGCTGGAAGAGTGGGAATGATGGGGGGAGGGGCAACCCAGGTAACAGTTGGGAACGTGTGGGAAGAGGACTGTCATATATGAGCGGCGGATAGTGCGAAGGTCAAGCTTCACGCTACATCCTTGCGAAGTCATACCTGGGCCGACTGCTGATGCCACCGAGACTGGTGTGGTCCCCTTCGTCTCTCTCCCTGCCTCCCATATTTGAATACAGGAAACAGCGGGAAGAAGGGTACCAGGCCGAAACCTTAGACAATGGACAAGCCCGATGCCAAACAGCCCAAGCTCACGTTCGAGGGGCGCCGACACACCAGACAGGGAGAGCCCACCCAGGATGCAGGCGGACGGTCCACGCAACCAGATGAAGCAGCCATACAGGACGAAGATATACACGCACTTCTAAGAGACGTCAAATCAAGTCTGAAAACGATAGACACCAAGATGGACCTCCTTACAACCCGCCTAGACCAAGTGAAGCACTGAGTAGATGCACACAAGAAATCGTTTAGAGCATATGGAAGGGAGGATATCGGATATTGAGGATCAAAGAACAAATGACCAGCAAAGTAGGCTACACATGGACAAACTACTAGAGGTCATTAAAGCAAAGAACGAGGACTTGGAGTCGCGCTCCCGCAGAAATAATCTCTGAATCACCAGAATACCGGAGTTGACAGCCATCAACAAAATGAAAGACTATATAGAAAACCTACTGAGGGAACTCTTTGGAGCCGTACTATCCACAGTCTTCATCGCACTCTCGGGCCTCGTCCACCCCCGGGGCAGCAGCCCACCCTATAATCGCCCGAATTCTGAACTATTGTGACCGCGATGAGATTCTTCGACGAGCCAGAGAGTGTGGGGAGGTGCGACACCAGGGAAATGTCTTCTCATTTTTCCCCGACTTTACCCTGGCAGTACACACTACAAGTTTCTGCCAGTCAAATGTGTGCTCAGCAACACGGAGTGAAATATGGCCTAATATGCCTGGCAAAGCTACACATTTCACTAGAAGGGAACACAAAATTCTTCACAGATCCTGGTGCAGCGATGAAATATGCCAAACTCATCAACCAAAACCGACGAGCTGCATCCAAATCCCCTCACTCGAACTAGGAAGGTCACACAAGCAACAATGACTAACTGCATCTATATCTATGTGCTGACAAGCTGCCTTTCGGCGTAATGATACAGCCGAGGCGCCGATGCTACTACATCCGGATGCCCGCTGAGAGCATACTCCGGACCTCACTTGTTAACCTCACTTTTGTTGATTGCTTAATGCCTTACCTATTATCGTTCGGCCACCCTGTTCTTTGTAACAGGGTAGTCCTCCAAGAGCCCCATGCCCCACGGGAAGATTCCCATATATGTTGAATTTAACTGTTTCTTTTGGGAGCGGGATGGAGGGAGGGAATGTTTACTCAACCAGTTTGGGGGGGTTGGTGTAGGAGGGGGTGGAGATGTTTACTGTTCTGAAATATGAGGGGGGGTGGCCCATGGGTAGCCATTCATGAAGATGTATTGACGCCGAGTTCTATCCACGTTTCACCAACATACACGCTTGTGTTCCACAAACTACACCTACGTAAGACCCCTAGAGGAACTGACAGCCTCACATTGATGATCGTACCCGCACTTCACTACAATGGTTAGTGTTAATTGCTTGACCTGGAACGTTAGGGGCCTCAACGACCATCGTAAATCCTGACTAGTACACACATACCTAGCACGCCATAAAGTGGACATATGCTTTCTGCAGGAGACGCACCTGACTAATAGCACCATGCCCAGACTACAAGCTCGCTGGTGGGGCGAAACAATCCGCAACCTATTCTAACTACAGCCAGGGCGTCACGATACTGTTCAGAATGGGCCTTCCATGGTGCACCACGCACTCCTACATTGACAAAGAGGGCAGATATGTAATAGTGGCCGGCACGCTTTTTAAACAACTGATGACGCTAATTGCAGTGTACGGCTCAAATAACGATGACCCTGACTTTTTGGGAAATATGGAGACAGATGACTTGCTATGGGCAGTGGACGATGCTACGTGGCAGGTACTTCAAAGTGACACTAGAGGAAATATTAGACCGCTCTGGCACGCAAAGACAACACTCGCGGTGAGCCGAAGTACTTAATGCACTGATAACAGACAATCATCTAACTGATGCATGGAGACATGCCCACCCGAACACACGAGAAGGTACATGTCTTTCCTCTTACCACAACTCATGGTCCAGATTAGATTACTGGCTCGTCCCCAAAGATGCCCTCGCCCAGAGCACACGGACCGAACACCTGCCACACACTCTCTCCGACCATGCACCGGTGCTACTAACATTTCAGGGCCTCAGGACTACACCCCGTGCTTTTTCTTGGTGACTTCCCCCAAATGCAATCTGCGATGCTGTTTTTAAGGAAGAAATCTGTACGGCAATTATTGATTATTTTGCGCATAATGCCGGTATCGTTAGATTCGCCCTCCACACTATGGGAGGCTTTCAAGGTGGTCATTCGTGGGGTCTGCATCTCGAAGCAATCCGGGGTATTGCGTGCACTGCGTGGCACTCTCGCCAAGATAGAAACGGATATTCGTGAACTTGAAAGAGACCACTACAGAACCCCCGACCCCTCAGTCCTAGCTACCATTAGAGAGAAAGCCTCGATCTATAAAGAAGAGGAAGTAAGGGAGACTCACTACCTTGGTAAAGAAGCTCAGGTGCGGCGATATGGCAAGGGAGATCGTCCGGGGAGAACACTGGCTGGGCTGCTGCGCAGACCCCACGCCGCTACATATGTGTTGGAACTACGAGGAGAAGATTCTCAACTGATATCTGACCCTTTACAACTGACAGAAACAATGGCCTCTTTTTATGCCCGCTTATATACTGCTGAAATAGGCTGTGAACCAGAGATGTTACAATAATTTTTTGACACTATCTAACTTCTCTGGCTGGAACAGGGACATAGGGACTATTTGGATGCCCCGATCACTCCAGAACAGATTGCCCAGGCAGAGAAAGCTCCGGGCCTTGACGGCCTGACACCGGACTTCTACAAGGAGTATGCCCCCATTCTCATCCCGCACCTCATTGAGATGTACCATGATGCGCTAACACTTGGCAGACTCTCTCCCCCCTCCCCCTCCCTGAGGGAGGCGGTCATAGTGACTATCCTAAAGCCGGACAAACCTGCAGACTCCTGCGACTCATACCGCCCGCTTTCATTAATAAATATTGACAACAAGATCTACGCGAAAGTACTGGCAATTCGTCTCCTGCCATTGATAGTTCGGCCGGATCAGTTGGGCTTTGTTCCTGGTCGGGCGACGTCGCACAACCTGCGCACCATCTTCGCAATGATGCATCATTTACATCCCGATATTCCGGTGGCGGCCGCTCTATTAGACGCCACCGAGGAGTTTGACACTCTGGAGTAGACCTTTGTTTCCGTTACTCCGTAGATGGGGCTGAGCCATAACTTTATTCGGAAAATATAACTTCTAAACCCCCTTCCAACAGCACGTCTCAGACTCAATGGGGACACATCAGATCCAATAGCTATGACCCGCGGCACCAGACAGGGGGGGCCCCCTGTCCCCGATTTTGTTTGCATCGCCATGGAGCCACTGGCAGCCAGATTGCGACAGCATCATGTGGAACGGGGTATAGGTTTCACTACTCGCATCATTATTGTTTCCATGTATGTGGACGATGTGGCATTATATGTATGGGACCTGGAGGCAAATTTGGGACCAGTGATCCACTTTGGAGGGTATTCGGGAATTCAGGTCAACTGGTCCAAGTCGATTCTTTAACCTCTGACGGACTCTGCAAGGCCTTACACAGCTAAATATCGGCTGAAATGGGCGGAGGAGCCTGTCAAGTACTTGTATGTATGGCTCAGCAGAGACCCTGAGGAGGTGTGGCGGGTGAACTACGGGCGTGCCGTGGACTGGTTAGAAACTAGACTCTACTTTCAAAAGATAGCCTTGTCTCCATCTTCCTTACCGCAAGGTCTGGATCTCCACAGAGCCGCAGGAATACAGGTAATACACTTCCACTGCCTGGGAATGTCTTCTTCCCCCATCTTGTGCCAAATCACGGGCACCCAAAATGGATCTCACTGGATTCAGTACTCTGATTCATACACGCAGTCTTACTACTGCACCAATATGGTACACACACTCACCAGCCACAAAGGATGTCAGCGCAATGTTCTAAGTTTCATTTAACAGCGGAACTGCACACATGTGCGTAACGCCGGGACAAAAACAGTTTCAGAACCAGTCAGCTACTAAGGACAGAGGTACACACCTGTATACCATGCAGGGGACATACCTATCCCAAATATCAGAGGTCAATAAGTATCAACATCCTCTACTAAAGAGCACACCATAGATCACCAGACACAAAGTCCTTCCAAGCATGTCAGAGCGCCAAACCTAGATACTCCATAGTATAATTTTCTAAATCGACCTCTCAACCATCAAAATGCAAGTTCCCACTTCCAAAGGCTCCATCTTATTACAAAAGTCTGATATACTGAAACAGACATTCTAGCCAGTAAGGTATGTCGTTCTGTAGATTAACAATAAGCTGAACATTAGTAATACCAGAGTGAGGCAAAGCTTTATGCATCTTACAAGGAAGTATCTTGTACCTGAACATTTCATGTGCATAAATATTCAGCAAATCCAAGGGCCATGGTATAAGGAAAAAATAGATATGTATGAACCAAACAGAATGAGTTTTAATTTAGCCGGTTTCGCATTAGGTTTCCTAGCACGGTAAACATTAAGCAGGAAAAGAAACACCAATGCTCAAACCCTTGCCAATAAATCTTTGGTATAATGTGTTATGTTACGCTCTTCCTAATTCTTGCTGGATGCAAGTACATGTCCAGCACATGGGGAACATTGAAAGTGCTTAGACCTTACCCACTAAAACGTAACTTGAAATCAGAGTTGATGACATTAGAGCTCTCCAACCTTTATCCTTCCAACTCAACCCAACTAAAAATACAATCCTGAACAGCCAGGTGGCCCATCAATCTGTATTTGGGAAAGCAGACTTCTTGCAAACATCCTAAGCTCACACTAAAAAGCAGCATGCATCTGATTTAAGATTCAAGCCTCAACATTTGCAGCACTTCACATTTGAAATTTTGGAACTTTCTTCTTACCTAGACTCTTACTTTTCGTTACACTCCCAATCAGACAGTGATACTGCCCACTAATAAAGGCATGTTTCATCATCCAGTTCCTACATGGAATCCTTAGGAGGTGTTAATGAAAAGTGTTAGACCTGGCACCATTGGCGTGGGTCTCCCTTCCATTTTTTTGCTGTTGCCTCCTATGTTTTTGCTGTGTTTTTGCTGGTCTAGATGCTTTGGGCACTTTGCCACTGCTGTTCAGTGCCAAAGTGCAAGTGCTCTCTTTGTAAATTGATGTTATGGATTAGTGATTCCATGATTGGCATATTTGATTTACTTGTCAGACCCTAGTACAGTGCACTGTGTGTGCCCAGGGCCTGTAAATCAAAGGCTGCTGGTGGGTTTGCAGCACTGGTTGTGCCACCCCCAGAAGCAGTTTGTAAAATGTGGCTCAGACCTGCCATTGCAGAGCCTGTGTGCAGTCTGGGACTGCCATGTCGACTTGGCAAGTGCACACACTTTCCAGTCCCTAAACCGTCCCTTTTCTGCATGTTAGTCACCCCTACGGTAGGCCCAAGGTACCCCTGTGGTCAGGGTGCATTGTATGTGAAAGGTAGGACATGCCCCGATGTGTGTGGCATGTCCTGATAGTGAATTACAGCCAATTTCGTTTTTCACTATTGCAAGGCTATCTGTTCCCATAGGCCAGAATGGGCAGTTTGATTATAACATCTTATAATCCTAACTGACGCAGGGAACAAGATAGGAAAATACAGTTTAGTATGCCTGAACTCAGAATGTCAAAATACATCTTTTAGTGTGGGTGATTTTTACATTCTGTTTTTGAAAATACCACTTTTAGAAAGTAGGTATTTTCTTGCCTAACCATCCAGTATGCCTCTGCTAGGTTTGTGTATTCCATGTCTGGTTTGTGAGTGACAGGGGGCTGGAGAGGGCCTCGGCTCCAGCAGTCTGATGAGTCAGGGCTGGGCTGAATAGGGCCCACATAGAATAGAGAGTAGGGGGGAGGAGTTTTCCTTTCAGCAACATGGGCCAGGTCTGCTTTCAACAATGCTGTCTCCACCTCCTGCCAGGAAGCTGCACCGGGGAGGACAGAACTGGTTTTGACTAGGTACAGACACTCTTTGCCTTCAGAGAACAAAGGATTTGGGTGTATAAAAAGGGAGACCCAGACCCCAGAACTTTAGATCACTTCTGGGAAATCAAGAGGAACCTTTGCCAAGGAGAAGAAACCGGAGAAGCTGAAGGAGGATAACTGCCCCTGTGCTGTTTGGGGTTTGACTGCAGTGGTTACTTGTTGCCAAGGAAAGGAGAAAAGGACTTTGCTGTTGCTTTGTCATCTTGAGGAAGATCTCCAAGGGCTTGAAGCTGAGCTTGCCTCCTGTTCCGAAGTCTCAGGGACACAAAGACTTCACCACCAGCTCCCCTGAATTTCCTTGCTGGGAATTCTGCCTGCAGAGAGGTGCCTGCTGTTGTTTTAGGACCTCTAGAGACTGCGTGTCGCTGGGAGCGCGACGCAACGAGGAAGACGCGTGCCGCCGCTGCAGCTGTTTGCCGTTGCATCGCCGGAGAAGCGGGTCGCATCGCCGGAGAAGCGTGCCACCGCCGCAGAGGTTGCCGTCGCATCACCGGAGAAGCGCGTCGCAGGACCTGTCGCGGCTCAAGAAACCACCGATCTCGCAGCACGGCCGTTAGGCGTGCACGCATCGTATCCAAGTTGTCGCATCGCATCAAAGATGCCATTTTGTCGCATCGCACCGGATCGTCGCATCGCATCGAAGCGCCATCTTGTCGCATCGTAACTGGAACGCAGTAAGAAACTGACGCATCAACTCCCCACACAGTAAGGAAGCGACGCATCACCTCCCCTGCGCTGCAGTAAGGAACCGACGCATCCACTCCCCTGAGTGTAAGGAACGGCGCATCACCTTCCCTGCGACCCTTTTGTTTGTTTTGCGTGACGCATCCGAGGTACTTTGTTGGAAAAGTGTCGCATTTACAACTTGCATTGAACTAAACTATTTCTACCATTTGAAAGTCTCATTTTTAATATTGTATTGTGGATTTTTTTCGTTTGGTCTTGTTTAGATAAAGAATACTTATTTTTCTAAACTGGTGTGGTGTCCATCTGTAGTGTTTTCACTGTGTTACTGTATGTGTTCACAAATGCTTTACACACAAAAAAAAAAAAAAAAAATCCGTTTTTATATAGCGCAGCTACTCACCCTTACGGGTCTCAAGGCGCTGGGGGCCGTCGTGGAAATTAAGTGAGCTATTGCCCAGAGTCACATGGTGCTGAGCTGAGCTGCCGCCGGAGCCGGGGATCGAACCGTGAACCCTGTGCTCCGAAGTCAGCTGCCCTGGCCGCTGCACCACACCTCCACACTGCCTCTGAGATAAGCCTGTCTGCTCGTGCCAAGCTGCCAAGGGGGTGAGCAGGGGTTATTTTAGGAGTGCATCCCCCTTACCCTGACTAGAAGCAAGGGCTCCCTATTTGGACAAAGGTGCAAACCATTGCCAACTAGAGACCCCCATTTCTAACAAAAGGTTATTCCTTGCATGAGGAAAACACTCACAATCTATCTTCAGCTACGGTAAGCCTAGTGCCTAAAAGTATACATAAAGGCAATAACCCCTAAACACCAAAGGGAACTTTGACACAAAAATAAAATGTTGAAGAATGCAACAAAAAAAACAGACCATAGCCGAAATAAGTCCAAAACAAACATATTACTTACCTTCAGTAACGCCTTATGTGGTAGAGTCTATCTAGCTACAGATTCCTTACCTTAGGATATTCTCCTGCGCTGACATAAGTTCTTTTATTTCCGTGCCATCAGCGCAGATCGGGAGAGAGCTACCGCTGTCCACTTTTTGTACAATTTTTTCACATTTCTGTCAACCTATTTTGAGATTTGTTTCCCTTTGCGCAGGGTATGTCAAAAATGTGGGGTTTCATCCTTGCGGTTCCTGTCAAAGGCATATATGTCTGACAGACCCCTCATCCCCCATCTAGTTTGTCTCTGGTTCGTGGAGTCGGGCCATGACTCCAGCGCCTGTGAGGACGGCCATGCCATGAACCCCAAGGCGCTGCGGGAGCGATCCCTGAAGCTCCTGTTCGCCCAATGCAGGTCAATTCCACGACGCTCCAGCTTGCATAGGGAAAGTTCTGGGCCCATAAGTGGAGCCGTTCCAGGCACCTGTAAACAATTTCAAAATAGGTAAGTCACACAAAAAATGTAAGAAATCCAAGTCGAAGAGCTCCCCAACTTCACTGCACCGGTCCAAGTCATCGGACGAGATTGAGGAATGACATCACCACTCTAGGCCCTACTCCCACACATGAGCCACAGAGCCAGCCTCTGGGTTTGCGCCACACCTCCCCGAATTTCCAGTAGCTAGAGTGAGTCCCCACTAAAACTACATGAGTTTGAAGCGATGGACCTCATTTTTGGGCAGGCCGACTCCTCTGGAGCGCCTTCCCGCCCCATGGGTTCGGCGGGTGAGCTCACTGGATTTCTGCCAGCGGGTCCACCCTAAGTGCCAGGCGGGCCTCCACTGGATTGAGTGCTCGATCTAGACTAGCTCCAGTCACGAGACCGCAACCTTTCTAGGAGCCAGTTTGTGACTTAGTTCCCCGCGCTGCCAATCTCATTTTCATTCCAGACTCCGATCCAGAGCCGGATTGGGGTTGCCCAACGTTGACTCTGGCAGGAACTCTACTTTCCAACTCACAGCCATGGCCGCCTTTTTTCGATAGGCCCTGTGAAGAATATGACTGGGGAGTATTGGAGGATCCTTATGGCTACCGAACCACTTAGAAGAGCCCGAGGACAAATGGTATGAGGGGAACCAACGGATGTCAATTGGTTGGACTCCTCCCCAGAAACTGGCTAGTCTCTCCTCCTAGTGTGGCTACGGAGGAAGGGGCTTCCTTTGCCATGGTGGTGAGGAGGGCAGCCTATGTCTTGGACCTTACGCCGCCCTCAGTGGCAGTCCAGACGAAGGTCTTGACAGAGGTGCTTCAGCTGGGAGTCACCCCCACAGAACCTCTCCTCCCTTTTTAATGAATCCCTCGGAGATGTCCTTCTCGGGGCATGAGCCACGCTATGCACAGGGGCTGCTGTTCACAGGACAATTGCACACCGCCACTGAGCCCCCAACTCCTGGGGACCCAGCTTTCCTAACCCAGCACCCCACTCTGAGTGTGTGGACGTCCAGGCCTCCACCAAAGTTAATCCTGGCGTGTTCCCGGTCCCAGGATGCTTGATTCCGGTCCAGGGAAGACATGGCTTGGCAGTTCGGTCTGGACTGTTCCCATGAGGCACAGGGTCAAGACTGATTTGCATATAGCTGTGTCTGAACTGGGGTGGCAAAGTGAGCTAAAGAATGATGATGGATTCAACCCAGATCTGTGACTGGGGGTGAGTGTT
This sequence comes from Calotriton arnoldi, assembly GCA_963921515.1. Classification (NCBI taxonomy): domain Eukaryota; kingdom Metazoa; phylum Chordata; class Amphibia; order Caudata; family Salamandridae; genus Calotriton; species Calotriton arnoldi. The sequence continues at coordinate 43,076 of CAWUFW010024192.1, forward strand.
TGAAAAGTTTCAGCACTCCGTCCATCATCTCCTTGTGTTTGCGGTGTTCTTTATCACACCACCGGATAGGGCATCCAAGAGGCTGGATCCATCTGGCAAGAGGAAGTTCTTTTCCACCAGCCTCGAACTGAGTTTGGTGAACACCGCGTGCCTCTTGGGTCGATACACCCACATAATTTGGGTTTCCATTGCACAATGCTGCCCATGGTCAAGGAGGAAGCCAGAGTCATACTAACTCAGGCTATTTCCGATGGCAGGGATGCAGCAAAGTTCACCAATCACTGCGGACTAGAAATGGCTGATTCGCTAGGTAGATCGACTGCATCATTAAGTGGCACTCAGATGCCTTTCCTGGCTAAGATCTATTGGCTTTTCGGGGCCTGTCCAGGCATCCCTTATGGGCATGCCCTTCAATTGCACCCACGTCTTTGGCGAGAAGGCAGATTCAATGCTGAAGTGCTTTAAGGACAAACAGGCCACTGCCCAGATACTGGGTCTCTGCATGGGCCCACGCCAACCCCATTTTGTCTTTTGCCCCTTCTGTAAGCTACAGTAGGGGCTATCAGCAGTGTCAATCCCTGCCCAGCCACCAAGGTCTCCAGGCTTCCTAGTCCTTTGGTGCAGCAGCGGCTCCTTCGCCATGGCATAGGAGCACCGCCCCACCCGCCAGCACTTTAAAAAATGTAAAAATAAAACTATAATAAAACAGGTTTAAAACCGGTTTTATTTAGCTTGTGCCCGGGCTTGGGGCGGGGCCAGGGTGATGATAGGCTGGAGGGGGAGTGGTGGGCCATACCTACAATGCGCATATGGTTTTTGGCCAGCCGTCTCACGCCGGCCAAAAACCACATGCGCAATGAAGCTCTCTCCAACCCCTGCTACATTGCTGGGGTTGGAGAGAGCAGGCACAGACTCCCAGTCTGTCCTGGAGCGCACATCATCGTAGCTCAGGCCAATCCTGAAGCTGCTCTCATGCATGAGAGCAACTTCAGGATTGGCCGCAGGGAAGGCTGGGAGCCTGTGCCAGCCTGTAGCGGCGGAGAGGAGTGGAAGAGTGCAACGCAATGCTGGAGGGAGGCAGGTAAGTTTTATTTTTTTGTCAGTCGTCCCCCCTTCGCCTCCTCCTCCCCGGTCCCCTCCCCCACCCCGCTTCTTTTCCCCAATACGAGCCGCTTCTGCTTTCGTGGCTGGGAAAGCAGTTCCCACAAAACCCCCCACCTGCCTGGCAGACGCAGCCTCAAAACCCCTTTCGCTTGTCTTCCTACCATCATGGGCAACCAGTTGGTAGAAGGATCCAACATCACCTGCCACACTGGCAGTCCATAACATCAGACAAGTGGGTACTTCAAATTGTTCAGCTGGGTTACTCCATTTCTTTCTTAGAAACCCTGCCGCACATGCCACCATTCCAAGCCGGCTGAGGGATTACCACCCTGTAGTGGTGGCTGACGAGCCGCAACTGAGTCAGCGGCAGGCCCGTCATGACGGGCACTTTTCCTGTTCTGTCCTCCAGGACTTCCTTGTCTAAATTTGTTCACAGATCCACACCTTAGGAGGTACTTCCTGGGTATCTATTCTAAGGTAAGAAATCTATGGCTAGAAGTTTCTATCAGATGAACAAGTTACTTACCATTGGTAACACTTTTTTTGGTAGAGACTATCTAGCCGCAGATTCCTTACCGACCATCCAGTCCTTCCCGTTCTGAAAACGGATTTCTCTGCACAGGGTGACCCTTGTAGATCCTTAGTATCTGCACACTAGTGCGAGAAAGTGCCCTCTTTCTGCATGGTTGCCTTCACTTTTTGCTGAATTGCTGATGTGCTTTGACTGAGTGTGCCCTGGGCTCCTGCTAATCAAGTACCCAGGGCCTATGTTCTTTCCCTAAAACTGCATTGAAGCCTAAACCCAATTGGCATCTCTGGCCACAGGTCAGCCCCTGGTAAATGGCACCACAGGTACCCAGAGCACTGTGACCAGAGAAGGCCTCTAAGGGCTGCAGCACTTACTGTGCCACCCTTAGAGGTCCTGTACCCTTACACACACCGCCTTTGCAGGCTCCGTGTTTTGGTGCAGAACAAAGTGAAGAGTCGACATGGCACACATCTCTGTGTGCCATGCCTACAACCCATTGCCCTGGCATAGATCAGTCACCTCTCAAGCTGGGTGCACTATACCAGTGGTGAGGTGAGGGTACAGGTGCATGAGCCCTGTACCCCTACAGTGTCGAAGTCCATTCTTGACATTGTAAGTGCAGTGCTGCCATTAAGAGTATATGGTGCTGGGAGTTTGTCATTACGAACTCCACAGCACCATAATGGCTACACTGAAAACTGAGAAGTTTGGTATCCAACTTCTCAGCACATTAAACCCACACTGATGCCAGTGTGGGATTTAATGAAAAATGCACACATAGGGCATCTTAGAGATGCCCCCTGAAAACTAACCCACCTCTAGTGTACAGGCTGAGTGCCAAGCCTCCTCCCCCAGGATGGGCAGGGTTCACGAAGGGGAAGCTTCAAAGGCTTGCTGCCTTTGTGAGCTTCCCCAGGCCACTTGCTGCTCTCAGCAACTGGTCCCCACTGGTTCTGACCCCCACTTTGGGCGGGAGAACCGGCGGGAAAAACAAGTGAGGAAGAGAGGTGTGCCCACCTCTGCCAACTCCACCCCTCAGGTGGGGGAGGCGAGGTGAAGCACAACTCTCAGTCCACGCCATCTTCAAGATGGGGGGACTCAGCCAACCAGGGACAGGCACATGCCCCCCTCCCACTGGAGGGTGGCATAATAGGGGGTGTACCCACCCCAGGGAAGGGACCCATTGGTCCCTGCCTTTTACCTACCTGCAACGCCCCTAAATCTAGTATTTAGGGTCACCCCTGAACCTTGCTTCCTAAGACAAGAACCTGCAACAAGAAGAAGAAGAAGAAGGACCGAACAGCCGTGCAGCAGCTAACAAGAGGAAGACGCCCACTGACTTGGCACCAGCCCTACCAGCCTGTCTCCCCCTCGAACCTGCTCCTGCGAAATCCCGGTATGTCCTGCAGCCTGCAACCTCGAAAACCCCGGAGGACCTGCCTGCCTTCAAGCACAAAGACTTTGTCTCCCGTGAACACTGGATTTGTTAATCTGCAACCTCTGGCTTCGGCCGGACACCGCGGATCCGCCCCACTCTGCACCCACCGTCCACGGCCCGAGCGGGCACACAGCACGAGGAGGTCACCCCGGCGATCCTGACCCGAGATCCGGCGACCCCTGACCTGCCTCAAGCCTCCAGCCGACGCCTGCAGTCTAAATCCAGAAGGCTCCCCTAACCGCGACCAGGAGCTTGTAAGAAGATCCGACCCCAAAAGGCACCCCTGCACCCGACGACCCACAGCCTTGTGTGCCCAAACCGACGGTGCCTAACCAACCCCTAACTTCCCAACTTACCTCTCGAAGTGGTGGTCGCACCCAGAAGACCTTCGTCCCTGAGCCTGTAGTGCCTTTGCAAACCGGAGGTTCCCCATTGAAACCAACAGGGCGCCCGACGTCGAAACAGCACCCTGCACCCGGCCACCCTAGTGCCGCTGAGGGTGCACCTTCGGTGCTACTTTGTTTCCCCATTTGCCCTGAGCTAAAGTCCAGGAGCTTTGCTCCCACAACCCAGTGGCCTGCTTGCCAGCAGCTACCAACCGGAGGCCCCCTGTTGGACTTGGCCCTTTTTGTAGGGCCATCCCTAAACTTTTTGCCTTTCTCCTAGCCTTTTTTCTGACATGGTGTTGGTGGTTTTAGGACTCTGGGCACTTTAGCACTGCTGTTCAGTGTAAAGTGCGGGTGCTCTCTGTGATAAATATGGTAAGATTGGTCTACACCCGTTTGGCCTATTTAATTTACCTGTCAGTCCCTTGTAAAGTGGTATCCCATATACCTAGGGCTGGTAAATTAAATGCTACTGGCGGGCTTGCAGCGCTGATTGCGCCACCCACCAAAGTAGCCTTTCAAACCTATCTCAGGCCTCTGCCATCGCAGGGCCTGTGCGCGCAGTGTTACTGCCGCTGTGACGTGGCACCTAAAGTGTGCGCCATGTCCGTGACCCCTCTTTTACTACATGTCAGTCACCCCTAAGGTAGGCCCTAGCTAGCCCTATGGGTAGGGTGCTTTGTAGGTAAAAGATAGGACATGTACCTGAAGTGTGTGACATGTCCTAGTAGTGACAAACAGCCATTTTGGTTTCTCACTACTGTGGGGCTGCCCTCCCATAGGAATGCATTAGGGATCCCCTGATAAGTGTTTCAGTGGTAATTCCCGATATAAGAGGCGCAGCGTGGTCAAGTTTGGAATAGTGATAATAAATGCTGCGCAATGGTGTGCACAGATTTATTATAACTATTTTAGAAATGCCACTTTTAGAAGTTGGCATTTCTGTGTGCTATGTGTCTGCCTGCCTGATGTGAATTGCAGGTCTGGCTTTTGAGTGACAGGGGCTGGGAGGTGTGTGTGGCTCCAGGAGGGGCAGGGTGAGTCAGCGCTAGGCTGAATAGGACATCTACATTTGGAGTGGTGGGAGGAGTAGTCCCCCTGTCCCTGAATAGGATTGTGCCTGCCCTGTACAATGCTGGCTCCGCCGCCTGTGGTGTGTCTGATCACCTAGCCCCCACCTGACAAAGGGGAAGAGGAGCTTGGAAAACAAAGTGCTCCAATTCACCCCTGAACCAGTTGCATCTGGTTCCCCCATGCCCTGTACTGCAGACAAAGGAATGACTAATATAAATATAGGGGCTGTGACCCCATGAAGTTGTTCTGTGCTTGGGTGCTGTTCCTGAACTTGCTGGGGCTTGCTGGGGCCCAGGAGGAACCGCCCTGTGTGCTGCCCTCCCTGGGCCCAGCCTTTGCCCCCCTGGACTTTGGACTAAGCGCCTTGGGAGCGCTATATCGTTATTGCTGAAGGAGCGCTTTATTTTTATCCTGGTGAGCGCTGAAGTTTTGCTCCCTGGAGAAGAGCGCTGCAGCTTCGCAGCGCGGAGCTGGGACTTGTTTCGAGGGAATCCCGACATGGGGATTCCCCCGCATTGGTGCTCATCGAGCGGGAGCCCACCCCGCTGATTTATGCTGGTTTTGGCGAGCGGGTGCCCACCCCGCATTTGTGCTCTTTAGCGGGAGCCCACCCCGCACTTGTGTTGCGTTGGTGCATCGCTGGCGGGTGCCCACCCCGCATAACATTGCCGCCGCTGAGATCTGAAAGGAAGTCACCGCCGCGGCTCGAGAAGAAGGAGCACTGAAGACGCGACGCGGAAATCAGGACACCTTGCCTGGAGGTGGGCAGGGCCTGCCGAGCCGGAAGTCAGCAAATGCCAAGCGGGGCTCCCGTGAGCTGGGGGAAGCCCCGCGTATGCTGAGAAGTGAGGGAGCCGCCGGAGACTCGCTCCGTGCCCTGCCCGTCGGGGGAAGGTGAAGAGGCAGTGGCTGTGCTGCACGACTGCAGCCTGTGATGACCGGAGCCTCGCGGGCTCCACGTTGAAGTCCCGGGTCCCAGGGAAGGGCCCGGGTGAAGTCCGGAGAAGTCCTCCAAAGAGCCCCGGTGAGTGGGGCTCAAGTAGGGCATTGTTGGTGCCGATGAAGGCACATTGCCGGTGTAAATTGCCACAGCTGCCCCGCCTGACAGTGGGCAGCTGCAACGTTTGTGCCAAATCTTGCAGAGCAGCGGCCCCGCCAGTTCACGGGCCGCTGCCACATTGTTGGGGGCAATTTTAATTATAGAGTCCCCAGTGGGGCTTTCAAAGCACAGTCAGTGCCAGTTTCTCTTTGGGGGCAATTTTGGCTCCACCGAGGCACATTGTCGGTGCCTGCAGCAGCGTCAGTGTTCCCTGGGGCCCCGTTTTGCCAGTGCTTTGTTTCACTCACAGCTGCGCCGCAATTAGCGGCAGCTGCAACGTTTAGGCCAGTGCATTGCGCACCTTTCATTATTGCTGCATTGGCAGATGAGCCCTGACTTTGCTGGACATAGGGCATTGGAGCCCTAGAAAAGGCCGGTTGGCCTGGGGGCCATTGTGGGTGAGATTCGTAGAGCGCCAGGCTCTACAAAGTTGCATAATGTGTTTGTGATTATGATTGCATGATGTGATTTATGCCCCCTGATCTATGCCTCTAATGATGTTTATGGTTATGAGGCTATTGCATACTGTGTGTATGCTGGTAAGGCCTAGTGCGTAATGTGTTTATGCTGATGAGGTGTGGGCCTAATGTGATTTATGTCTAAAGTACCAAATGTGATTCATGCACCATGGTTTATGCCCCTAATGATGTCTATGCTTCTTAGGAGGTTATTGCATAATGTGTTTATGCTGGTGAGGCCTAACGCGTAAAGTGTTTATGCTTAGGATGGGGTCTAAGGCTAATGTGATAATGCCTAGGTCATTATGGTACCAGTAGTTACTGGTTGTGTTTTGCATTTACTTACCTGTTCTGATGGTTTTGACCATGGCCCGATTGGCCTGGTTCTGTATATAATTCCCCTGTGAATATTGCCTAGTGCCACTTGGCACAGTGTAATTGTGTGATTATGTTTCTAATGTGTTTATGATAATACAAAGGCTATTTTTTTATATAACCATGTGTGGAGTTTCTTTTGTGGTGTGCCTAGTGTGTTGCTGCTGTGTGTGTGTGTTGCGCAAACGCTTTACACATTGCCTCTGGGATAAGCCTGACTGCTCGTGCCAAGCTACCAAGGGGGTGAGCAGGGATTATCTTCAGTGTGTAACTACCTTGCCCTGACTAGAGTGGTGGTTTGTGCCTGGCTTTGGCGCAAGCCTTAGCCAACCAGAAATCCCAATTCTAACACCCCCTATCCCCCATTGGATAACATTGGGCCTCAGCACTCTGCACCCGGCAGCCCTAGTGCCGCTAAGGGTGTAACGAGAGTGCATCCTTGACCCTGGGGGAACCCTTGTTCTAACCCCAGAAGCCCAACTCCAAAGACCGATTACTTACCTGGTAACCATTAACTTCATTTCTCTCCATAGGAACCTATTGACTGTTTTTCTCTGAAAAATGTTCTAAGTGTGGAGTTGATTTGTATGGAAACCTGAAAAATAACAATTGTGCAAAACTGATTTTACTTACCTTTTCTCTAGGAAATGTCCCAGTGTGATATTTAGGCATATCACACCGAGTAGGAAAAGTAATCTAAAAAGTAATCTCAAAAGTAACGTAAAAGTAACTTACCTGTAATTTTCTTTGCAAAGTCGATACAAAGTATATGTACAACATTTCACAGTATTGCATTACCAGTAATTCAAACTGTAACCATTTCAAAGTACATTTACAATTCAAACTGTATATTTGCTGCAAAGTAAATATCAACTTACCTGTGCCAGGCTTACTTGGTTCTGAAAAATAAAATAACTAAAAGAATATTTTTATACAAAAACAATTGGTCTGAAGTTCAGTCTTTGAGTGTGTGAATTCATTTGCTGACTGAGGGTGTACAACAAAAGCTTAACACTGTCCTCTGATACTGCCTTACTGCTCGACCACACTACCACAAATAGAGTGAGGTGCTATCTAACTTTACCTCTGCCTACCTTTGGGGTTCCACTGGACTCTGTGCACACTATACCTCACTTTGGTATACAACTAGTCCATCAGCATTGTGTTGTGGCTCTGTGCGGAAATGTCATGAAAATAAACTGACATCAGCGCACTGGGTTAGCACCTATATTGGTACTGCACTTGCAACTTCCAGCGGAGATGACAGAGCCGACAACGCCACCTACTTGTGCGCAGAGACACTGCTCAAAAATGTCCAGATCTAATCGGACGCCTGGGGAATATCGTACGGTAAAGAATCTGCGGTTTGATAGAGTCTTGACCAGATAAGACATTACCGAAGGTAAATAACTTGTTTAACACCCACGTCATTTCTGGCACTGACCCGAACAATGCCACTTACTGATGCGCAGAGGTACTGCTAAAAAATGCCAGATCCAGTCTGACTCCTGGGGAATATTCGAAGGTAAGGCATCTATGGTTAGAAGTCTCTATCAGATAATATTTGTTAACCAAGAATTAACAATATTAGATACCCATGGGCACAAGTGATAAAAGGTGAGGCCTTGTTCTGAATTAACTTGTTTTCAGGTCTTGGAATCTGATAAACTGTCAAGGAGATTAGTCTATTCACTGCAAAGTATCAAGAAACAGGGGGCAAATGAACTAAAGCATATTTCAGGGGTGTGCATTGGTAGCTTCACCTCATAATTTATGCATGAAGCACATCAAATGTATGGAAAAAGCTACAATCCGCTGAATAAAAAAACGTAAAGCATATGCAAGGGGAAAAAAATGTCTATCACAGAAAAGAAAAATTGCTTACTGGGATCATGCAGCAGCTACATGGCGCTCAAGCCATATCAACAATAAATTAATGAGGCGTTGACAAAGACCAGCAAAAGCAGTCTTCTTTTCAATCTCACCAGTCGCTAACACTTTGCCCCAACTAAAGAGCCGTACTCCATAAAGGGGTAAACCATCTCACTGTATTTTTAAGAAGCCAAACTCCTCAACAACTAAGTGTGGATAATCATTCTCTGATCATATGAAACCTCTCTTTACTTCAAACCTGTTTTATTTTTGGGTTAACTAATTACTCTGAGATTTATGCATTTCTATTCTTTTGTTATTTTTTAAAAATAGTCTACCTTTATTACTTACCCAAATCCCTTTTCCCCCAAAAATGTTAAAAATCCAAAGTTTTGTTTCCCAAAATATTTGAGGTCTTTCTGACCAGCAAGCAATTATTGCTCAGCAACAAGTTTCATGAAATAAATGAACATACTGGGATTTTGTTCCATAGTACAATAATGACAAAATGACAACACTAGAACATACTAAAACAAACATACCATCAGAACACAAAAGTGCTAACAACTCATTCTTGGAGGGGTTGTGGGGTGGGGGAGCAGGGGTGGGAGGGGATTTGTGTTTAGTCGTGTGGAGGACACTCTTGCAATAACCTTGATACTTTGGGTTTGGCAGGAATGGAAAGATAGTAAATTTAAGCTGAGTCTCTAGGAGACATTTGTATGTCAAGTGTCTCCAAAAAGAAATATTCTGAGTAAGAGAGTTGAGCACTCCCAACACCTGAATCTCACAAGCTCCAAACTCGGCAAGGTTAAGCCAGCATTCTGTCTCTAAGAGTTCATTAAATGAATTATTCTGAGCAATGGCAAAACCAGTTTCTTGCAGCACTTAGAAATGGCAAAAGCCAAAAGGTTTTAAAAGAAAGTTAGAATTGTGAGATGGCCTAACAGGAGGTACAACCAAAGAGAGAATGCTCAAGAACCACCAATTGAAGGACTAGATGGTGGCATAATCTTAAAGAAATTCATCTCGAGAGGGGCGTTTGGTGTCTTAAGGAGTTGTGCAGAACCAGTCTCAATAAAAAGACAGTTACATTGGTAAGGTGACTTGCTTTGTGACAAAATCATTACTGCCTCAATCCAGTGATACTAAAATAAATAGTGAAGCATCACTTGAGTGTAGACAAAAGGGCAAAGTAATTCAAATGAACAAAAGCTATATTCATAATATTGCAATTTGTTTATAATTGGCACATTGGTAAAAGCAAAAGATGAGGCGATATCTGCAGAAGCCTACTGGAAGCACCTGAGAAGGAAAGATTCCTCTCACTGTCTTAAACAAGCAACTAAGATAAAGATTTGTATATATAGACCATAACCACACTTTTGGCTGGTGAGGGGTGAAGGGAAGTCCACAAAGGTGTTTAGTTCATATTTAAAAAGAAGAAAGCTTTGAAGTTACCTTTCACATCAACAACAAAGTCCTTCTGCGAAAGGGTTTTGGTGTTACTAGCTTCTGTTGGGGTTTCATCATTGTACTCCTCATCTTTGAAGCTGTCATAGTAGTAATCTCTATCCTCCACAACGTCCTCCTCTTCCTCCACAGCAGCAGTGAAGTCCTCTACATCGGCTTCGGTGGGGAATTCGCTTGGGAGGCAAGAAAAGACCGGTATTAATGGGCTCTCTCAAGTGGCTGTAGAAGAGTTCCACTGAGGAGAAACAGACTGCTGGCTCAGGCAATCTGGGTGGAGGTGGGTGGTTATGGGAGAGGGCTAGCTTAAAGAGAAGTCACTCAGACTTTTATGACAAAAGGATATACATAGATATATTAACCCAAATCATACCTTTTATATAGATCATAATCTTCTTCATCTTCTTCTTCATCGTCCTCATCATCGTCTTCCTCCTCCTCCTCCTTAGAAAGAGCCTCATCGGGAATTTTGGTCTGGGGACAACACACATATTCTGTGCCTCGGAACTGGTCTGTAGCACATGGCAGCAGCATGCCATAGCTGTGCAGTATCATGACTTCAGTCATACAGGCCTAGACAACAGAAAAGCACAAGAGAACCTCACTGAAATGCATAGGATTTGTTGGCTGTATAATACTCTGGCCTGGGTTCTGGCAAATGGGGATATGAAGCACTGGAAATGCTGTTAATACATTTACGAAGAGTAGAGATATCATAGAGGATAGGATACCAAACTTCGAGCTTAGAGGTCATCACATTCTAGAAAGAACAACCAATCCTTACCTGTAGCATCCCACAACACAAAGGACCACATAACGAGACCAGTGCATTTTTTTTTTCAGGCAAATGCCCACTTTCTGGATGCCTGAATCTGAACTCATTGATTTTTAGACAACCAAATTAAACCCAATTACATTTAATATGAGAACATCAGGTGTGCCCAAATTAAGAAAGGACTTTTCTGGAGATTGAATTTTGGCTGGTGACAAATCCATGTAACTCAACCTTTACAATGGGAATTTGTGGCAACTTCATATCTGAACCAAATGTTTGGTATACATTTTTTCTATTTTGCCCTGTAACATAAATGAGTAACATATTTTCAAGAAACCAATGCAGTGCAAGATTTTACCCAGCAGACTGTACAACTGCTCAGATCAAGTCAGATTAATTAAGGGGAGGACTATCCCAAGACTTACTTAAATAGAGACCTTTAACTTAAGGGCAGGTAGAGCAAACCCAAACAGGGGACTCAGAAATAAATTCCATTTAAGGCATTTCAGATCACCCAATTAGTGTTTGCAACTGAAGCCATTGCCACAATCCAAATGGACTCCAATTATCAACATCACGCCTTTTCACCTCATTCTGGCTGATCTTTTGCATCCTCACACCACCTCTCCATAAATGGCCAATGGGCAGCAAGAAAAACTATAAACTCGCCCTAAGGCCCTAATCAAGAAGGGCTCCAACTAATTACAAAAGTGCTCACAGGTGTCATGTAGAATGCAATGCCACAAAAAAGGAGCTAAAGAAAGCTAAAGAGGTAATAATTGCACGTATCGCTCAACATCGAAAATAAGGAATAAAGGCGAAAAGTGTGGCCCTTTAGTGTAAAATAAATGATCCATGTCATGAAAACTGCCTAAGGCATAGTTATCTACAGGAGCATCATATTAATTCACAGGACTGTCCCTGCCAGATTGCCGTATGGAGAGCTCTTCACAAAGGAACTCATTTAGGACCGTGGCTAGCCTGGCCAATATGCCAGCCGTGTAATTGCAGCTCTTTTGGGCTCCCTGTTCAGTTATCTGCAGTTCCACTGGGTTCTCAAGACCCATCTTCCTCAGAGCAGTGCTATCTGGGGCACTCAGGAATCGGACGATCCCGAGACGCCGGCGCTAGGACCGAAAGTGGGGCAGGCCTGCAGGCAGCGTGACAGAGCCTTTCCATGGCCCAGGGGACCCAACCCGGCTGCTCGCATTCCACGCCATTAAGATGCCGGTGTGGGGGACCACACAAGGAGTTGGCGGGATCGTCCCTCACTGTTCCTCTCCCCCTGTATTGGACCGTCCCCAACTGAGACACCCCTGGAGCCCGGTGCAGAGGCCAGGTGCCGCGAAGACTGCAGAACGAGCTGCAGGGCCCAGCAATAACTAGGAAGACTTAGCCCAACCAACGCCTTTGCCTGGAGTCGGAGGGGGCACAGAGGAGCTGCGGAGACGGAGTGCCAGGGAGGTCCTAGTTCTTCTTATCCCCCTTTACTCTACAGGCCAAGAAGCGACAACAAGTGCTGAAACAGGTGAGCTGCTGAGGGATAGGCCACAGTAGACAAACACCCTACCCACTCTGCCTGCCAGCCTTCCTGGACTGCCCTACACCAGGCCTTCGGGATGACTGGGAAACCCCTTAGGCCACCCCCTCCCTTTTTCTCTAAGACTTCTTGCAAACGGAGTTCCAAGAGCATGCCGGGGCCGGGACCTGGGCGGATGGATAGATTTCCAAACCCCCATGGGTGCATCACATCTGGCTCCACGGGGGGCGTCCAGCTGGCGCTCCTCTGCCTCCTCAGTAGTGCGGGCTGCTCATGCTGCACTGGCTGGGGAGTGGGGAGCACTATCAAATACAGGGTGTCACAAGCAAGCCCACATCCCTTCCCTCCTGTACGTGTCCGGCCCACAGCACCTCCCTCAATGGGAGGCTGCATGCCATTGGGCACACAAAACCCCCCAAAACAGATCAGCACCTGGATCCCTTGGCTATGACCCAAGCCTCAACTTTGTAAACTGACATATTAGACACTATCCTAAAGGTGATAGAGACCTCCTGCATCTCCCTGGAGGCCAAGGTTGACTCCATAGACATGAGCCTACTGCGGGATGACCATTGGAAACGCTCAGATCGGGTCATCCAATCGGATAAGACATCAGTCAATTTGATGCCTCACACAACAGATCTACAGGCCTACGTGGGGGACCCCACAGAGTGGGGGCGATCCCTGGGAGGATGAGCGGAGGGTCGCCGACGCCGAAGCAATTTCCGAATGGTGAGCCTCCCGGAGGGAGATGAAGGTGAGAACATGGAGGACTTCCTGGAGCCCTGGCTGAGGGAGTTACCCACCCTCCGCAACCCCTGAAGAGCTTACCCCCATATTTCTCCATGGAGAGGGTTCACCGGGTACCCTCGCGTCGAAGCCCACCAGGGGCTCTGCGGCACTAGATTGTGGCCATAATTCTGCACTATAAATATTGGGACCCCTTCCTTAGAAGGGCCAGACAACCGGATTCTATTCTCAGGGTCAAGCATTGTATCCCCATATTCCTGGTTTACACACTGGCAGTCCAACAGTGGAGAACCTCCTTCCTCGGGGTCAAACGTAAGCTCCGAAAATTAGGACTAATTTATGCTTTCCTTCCTCCAGCAAAGCTCAAAAATATAGCAGACCAGAAGACCCATTTCTTTTTGGACCCAGCTGACACCTGCACCTGGGTAGAGAACAGAGGTGCACCACTCGACACAGGACTGTCTCAGGAGCTGGATGCTGCTGCATTTTTTGAGACCCTCAGGGGCCGATGATACCTTCTCTGACTTTCCCGGAGACTAAACACGTCCCCACCCCCTACTCCCGGATGCTCTCCTGATCGGGAAACAGCCTTTAGCACAACTCCGGAATCACACTGTGCCTTTACAGCGCCGGCAATTCAACAAACGCATCATTAACACGCATTTGTTTAGCAAGCAAGTCATTACAACAACTTATTTTAGGGGGGCGCATTGGTACAGAGGTGTTGGGTTTAGAATCAAACATCTTCCCTACTGATGCGCAGACTGGAGCTGGATTAGTAAATGATACTAATCCAAAGTCCAGCGCCCCCCTAGGGCGTGGCGGAACTACTTGCGTGCAAAAGAAACGCATCATTACAAGGCGTTCATACTAATGACGGGGTTAAAAAGGCATGCGTTCTAAACGCATGCGTAATTCCGACATACAATACTCCTGATCATATCATGAACCCACCACCAACTTTTTCCTAACTGTGGTCCTGGATCTGCGCCTGCTGCGCTGTGATTCCCCTCCTCCTTCTATTGGACATTGGGACAATGGCCCTGACTACTTGAAACTTATGGCCCCCCCCACCAGTATCCGACTAATCCTTCTTTGGTGGGAGCCCCTATCCACCTATTACTGCAGGATGCCACATAACTCACCCGGTTCCCCTACTGGGGATATTATTATAAGGTTTGGACGACTGCCATCAAGGTTGTCGCCCCCTGTAGTGGACTTTATTGTTACCCAGTTTATAAAGTGTTCACTTGTTCTTCCGTTGTGGCTTGCATCTCCCCTGCATCCCTCACCTTCCCTCCCTGGAACCTCAATACTTCGACATGGCGAGGACCCAAACCGCCCCGCACGGGAATTCACAGGGATTGCTACAGCATAATGACTTACGCACAAACCTTTCAAATGATCTCATGGAACATTAGGGAGTTGCAAACTCCAGCCCATTGCTATAAAATCAACTCGCTCCTTAAAAGCGTAGCACTATTACACGAATCGCATAGTTCATTCGAAAGCTGAGCAGCTTCAGAAAAGGTGGCATGGTCTAATATATTCCACTAATTATTCAGCCTACTCCATAGTAACACTTATTTGGGTGCTGGCAAGTACTCCTTTCTAGATTCTGTCCCAGGAATCAGCCTCCGAAGGCCCATTTACCCTGCTCGAGGCCAAGCTGGATGGCCAGCCTCTTTTACTGGGTAGTATCTATGCCCCAAATTGCAATCAGCTCGCCTTTCTCCATCGCCTCTCCTCCAATCTAGTGAAGCGGATGCATCGCACATGGGTCCTAGGCAGGGAATTCAATAGTGTCCTCGACGTTGCTTTGGATCACAACCTGCTCCCCACATCTCCCACCATTACCAATGCTCATATTCTGGCCTCCTGGCTTCAGCAGTGGTCCCTTCCTTCAGCCCTAGAGGACAGAATTTTTAAAGGCAGCAGGTCCACCCAGATTTTTTTTTTTTTTAAACCGTTTTATTGGGTTTTCCACATTGTAGGATCAATACACACTGTTATCCAAGATTACATGCGTATTACTGGTAGACATCACATAAGCTTTGAGTCTTTGTTACAGGTGGGCGAAAATTGAGACTGACAACGAGATGGGGTCAAATAATTCTTCAGTTGAATTTACTTTCCCCCCTGGGGGGAGATTGCCCTCCTTCTTGTGTGTCCCGTGGTGCAAAAAGAAAATTAGGAACTGCTAACTAACTGCGAACTCGAGGACGAACCAGGGTAAGATGTTTGGGGGCGGAGGAGTGGGTGAGCAGGAGAGTACTTGTCGCTTGTGGCTATGCTGTTGGGGTTACGGGCTTAGGCAAGATGTGACTCGGTCCGGCCTCCTGTCCACCCAGATAGTAGAGCACTTAGAACATGAGGACTCGACCACCTCTCCAGCAGTGGAATGGGAGGGATTTAAGGTGGTTATCAGGGGGTCCTGATTCTGCTCTACCTTCGGTGAATGCAGGAGCGTCCTTGGAGAGCTTGTGAAGGGCGAACAGGAATGTTGACAAGCAACGCCTGGTGGTTGACGACCCCACATGATGTCCTCACCTACCACGGATACAGGAAGACCAAGCCAAATTGATGTAAAGACTGTGCTGCCTAGACTACCTGTCCTACGTTGCTCGGTCTTACTCAGAAGGCAGTAAATCGGGCCGCCTGCTGGCCTGGCTGATCAATGGAGACTCCAAACAACCTCCCATAATACAACTTCAAGAGCCGGACGGCCCTTACCCCTAATTGCAGGGTAACATCCACAGGGCTTTTCTGGCTTTCTATACTACACAATATTCCCCCACCCCCTGGTGAGGGCCCGAGAGCCAGTTATTCAGACATTTCTTGATCGGGCCCCACGTCCCACTTTAATCGCGGTGGAACGGGCACAGATTGATGCCCTATATGGCTCAAAGAAATCAGAGCAGCCATCACTGACCTGGCCACAGGGGGGAAAAAAAGGGACTAAAGGGTCCCCGGCGAAGTTCTATAAAACATACACGGCCACCTCAGTGCCCCGGCTGGCAAAACTACTTGAGGCGGTTAGGGAGTCGAAACGACTCCCCAACACACTCTGGGCAGCAGTGCTGGTATCCCTAATGAAGCCCGAAAAGACCCCACTAACCCAGCTTTGTATCGTTCCATAGGCATTCTAAATATGGATTATAAAATCCTGAGTAAAATATTGGCTACTCAGATCTAACAAGCTCTCCCCCCATCTCGTCGACACGGACCAGAACAGGTTTGCCCCAGGCAGATGCACAACATTGAATATTAGACAACTATATTGGGATAGAGAGGCAATGCAAAGACATAGGCCTCAAGCCGCTGCTCTGATCTTGGACCTAGAAAAGGTGTTTGATTTCCTCGGCTGGGGCTACCTATTTGCAGTATTGAGCTGTTTTGGCTATGGAAACCACAACATAAAATTGATCCGCCTGCTGTATACTGACCTGACAGTGAGGGTACAAACGGGAGGCCTGATCTAACAGCATACAAAGGCGGGTAGGGGCACCAGGCAAGGATGCCCCCTACCCCTGATACTCTCTGCCCTTGCGGTGGGACCCCCAGCTGATCATGGTCACCTTTCGGGGCGGGACAGGGGAATTTCCCTATCGAATGGGACACAGAGAATCTCCTATATGCAGATGATGTCCTATTCTTCTTTAAAGATATGACTGCTGACCTCTCCGACATAGCCCAACTGCTGACCGGATATGGGACTCTCTCTGGATTGCAGGTGCGATGGGCTAAGTCTGGCTTTTTCCCACTGCTTTCTACCATTACCCTAGACCTACTAATATGGGAGAGGGCCCAAAATGCTGGGAAGAAAGGTCCTCTCACTGCCTGGGCATTAGAACACTCCATACTGTGCCTGAACTACCAGGTGACGATCTTACAGCAGCGATATCCTCCCTCTGGGCCAGAGTTACCTCCTGGAAGTCATTATAGGGATCTGTAAAGGGACACACAGCCATTGCAAAGATGGTGATGCTCCCCTGCATGCTATACTACCTTGCTAATCTTCCTGTGATACCCCGCCTGATGGTCTTTCAAGAATTGGACAAGATGCTGGTGAATCTCATCTGGCATAACTGATGGCAGAGGGTGGCTCTATCGAAGTTACTGCTGCCTCAGGAGATAGGGGATCTGAGAGCCCCTAATTTTGAAATATTTCTTAGCTGCCAGCTACGATGGCCTGCCCGTTGGCTGGCAGGAAACGGACTGGAAGAGGCGGGGACAGCTCGCCCCCTTTTAAAAAGATGGGCAGTCCTTGTGCTGACTGTGCCAGGGGTTCACCCGAAGAGGGGCCTTCCCTGCTTGATGCAGGTGGCTCTGCAGTGTCGGACCAGGGGACGGTGGTTAACCCGGGTTCTCCCCCTTATGATTCTTCTATCCCCCTTCTAGGTCTTCCCAAAGGACCAGACAACCTTTCCAGATGAGATCTGCAACCCTGGGACAGAACTGGTCTCTTGACCCTAGGTCAGCTATTCCACAATGGGCAGTTGCTGACTTTGGAAGATCTGAGGAACAAATATAACCTATACCCAAGCCAGTTCCTGATGAACAGTCTCATGCGTCGATTCCTGCAGAATCACTGGCGGGTGGGGGGCAGCTACGAATTCCCTCATCGACTGCCTGCACACTTTGGGGGATGGGCGACCTCTGATCCTGGATTGCGCAGAAGATAGTTGCTCACACTTAAGTCCCTCTGGAACACCTTCGCAAGGCCTGGGAGGCTGAGTTTGGTGGAGCCTTGCACGAAAAGGAATGGGCGAGGACCCTAGAATAACCTCACAGGATCTCCCAAAACAATAGTTTATATTGATTCAATTCTATGTGCTTCTTATTTATCACTCGCCCCAACGTATTCACTGCATATTTCCAGCTGTCCCCAACACCTGTGCCTGCTGCAAGTCCTTGGTGGCAGCCCTCAAACATATGCTCTGGGACGTTCATAGTCGTACCCATTTCTGGAGGGAGATTATGTAGACACTTTATGTGGTTGCGGCCTGACCACCCCAAGACACATGGGAGGCTGGAGCTCTTCGGATTTACTAACGGTCAAAGAGACATTAAACGGTTGCTCGATTAATGGATCTAGCCCTTACTAAATGGGCAATAACAATTCAATGGAAAAGTGTGATTCCCCCCAGTGGTGCGATGTGGAGGGCTGTGGTGGTGTGGCAGCAATGGCCTTACACAGAGAAATGGTATGGGGCCTTCGCCAACAACCTATAGCGCCAATGTGGGACCATTTACTATCTCGGTTCACTGAACTGGGGCCGGATGACAACTCCTCCCCATTGATCCAGGGTAGCCGGAAGCCCTCACTCTTCCTGGCCCTGCACACTAGACCCACCTTTCAAAATGCAACAGGGGGACGAAACTCCCCATCCTTGCCCTGTCACGGTATTGCAATGATTACAGGCCCTAGAAAAGACACACTAAATACTCCGACACAGTTTGAACACTCACACAATTTCACTCTTTTAGGTCCCGCCCAGTCCCCTTCTCCTCCCTGACACTCCCCTCCCCACCAAATTTCCCACCGTTTTGCCCTCATTTTGGGGGCAAGTCATCCAGAAGCTAGATAGGCTACTCCAATTATGGACTTCTGTCCCCCCTCCAACAGTTGTGTATCATTTACCCTGTTGCTATTTTGCTATTTTTATATTATCTTGCATGTGTAAACACAAAATTAACACAACAATGAATAAAATTCACACACACATATATACAAAGGAATTCATTTAGGGGAGAACAACCAGTTTCCACCACAAGTTACCTCTTTGGCTACGTTGTGCCAATGCTGGTGACTCTTGCACACATCCATGCGCTCCTTATGAAAGAACTTGCACTTCTCTGGGACGAGCAGGACATCGCTGACAAACTCGCCAACTGGGAAACAAACAGCTCTTATTAAAATCAAACAATCTGCCGATTCTAAAACTGATTTTTAAAAAGACGAACAAGCCTGTGGGCAAATATGGCAATCCTGCAGTCCACTTCTATTCCCAGAAAGCAAATTAGTCCAGAAGCAGCTATTTCCCCCTACTTTAAGACCAATGGCTACTAGCTTTCACAAGATTTAACAATCAACAATAAGATCTCGCGTGATGAATTGCAACAACACATCTTATAATTAAAATAAGATTTATTCATCATCTGTAATTTTTTCTTTGGCGATACATGCATGTTCCAATGTACACATTCTTAGGTCAAGCTTGACAGCATTAAGTTATCAACAGAAAAAGAGCTTTAAGAAGTTACCGAGAGAAGGGCTTTGGCTTCGCCAAAATGTTACTTTCTTGAAGTACACATTCCGATTGTGCAAAAGTTACGTGCTTCCGCTGAAACACAGTTCTTGTATTGCACTTTGTCTTGAGGCAAAGCTAATGTTCAATACAATTAAACTAAGTGGGTTAAAGTGCCAAGACAACAATCAAAGCTATAGGCCTGAATATGATAGAGGCAGTAGGTGGTTACTTATATGTTAAAAACATTAAGAATTTAAGGGTGGAGTGTTATTACAATGTGTTAAAAGTTTGAAGAAAGGTATTTTGCTACATGGAATCTCACAGATCACAATAGCACAAGAACTTTGGTGTTGGTTACCCCTTATTACAAACTCTCTGGGCAGTAGACAAGTACCTTGTGTAGCCATTTAAGGAAGGGATATATATTGCTTTGCAAATTGTAAATTTGAACATATTTCTAATTGTATGACTGTATACCAATAGTTACCTTGTGAGAAATCTTATGAGGAATACAGTAGGCCTGAGATAGTTATGGTAACAAGTCAATGATAAAGAGTATAGACCCAATTAGTTCAATGGAAAAAGTTATGTCAGAGGTTATAAACAATCTAATGATGAAAGGGGAGAGGATGTAGCCTTACGGCTAGAGCGGTCGACCTCGAAGCTGGGGAACCGGGTTCGAGTCTCTGCAACGACGCTCAACATCCTGTGATTCGGGGCAAATCACTCAATCTCCACGTGCTTAACAAAAATGAATGTGTCCTTCTGTAAAGAAACTGGTGCTCATGTAAAGCGCTCTGATACCCGATTCGGGTCTAGTTCGTGCTATATAAAACTCTAAAAAAAAAAAAATTAAAAAAAAAGGCTATTATAACTGCAGTAGATTATGACTTACGTATTGTCAAAATCGTTTGTTACAGCCAACTGTGACTGTACTGTGTTAAAGCATGAAGACTGGTTCTGAGTTACATGGATTCTCACAGATTACTGTGCAAGGCCAGGGATTGGGTGCTGGTTTCTCACTCCGGCTTTTCCCTCTAACAATACAAGCAAGTGCTCAAGATCTGCACTTTGATAATCACTAGTAATCCTCTTAGAACAGGTGGAGTATTGCTTTGCGAACTGAATGTATGCCGATGACAGCCTGCGGGAAAGCTTGTGCAGAATTCAGCAGGCCTGTAGTGCTTGTGGTAACAAGCCAATTATAAATGCAATAGGCTTGATTATTTCATTAGAAAAATGCATGTCAGATGACAAGGGTCTGATCTGTTTACCATAAAGAGTTACATCAAATGCCGTAGGCCTGATGTAGGAAACACATTTATAAAAGCCAACAGGCCTTTATGAGTAAATTGTTATTACATTGTTTAGAAGGGTGTAGTTTGGTATTCTGTTACATGGAATCTCAAGGTAGCTTAGTAAGGAAGGGTTTTTGTGGTAGTTAACCCTCTGATCAGCCTTTGGAGTAAAAGATGTGAACTTTGATATTCCGTATTAGACCTTCTTAAAAGGAGTTGTATTTTTCTCCAAACTGTAATTTTCTATATGTTGGCAATTTTGCTGACAGTTTGCCTGATTGCTGTCTTGTGAGAAAGAAATACTAGGAAGTGTTGGCAGCCATCTTGGGACTCTGCTTCATACAGAGTCCTAAAAAAAAGTAAAAGAAAAAGGGGCCAGGGTAGGAATACCCTGACCTCTAAGCCTTGGTGTCCCGGAGGTACCCCGGCAGGGCAAAAAAGCGTTAAAAAAAAAAAATATATATATATATATATATATATATATATATATATATATATATTATCTACTGGCGGTCGCCAGTAGATAGTTATAGTTACAACCTATTATCCATAGGAAATCCACGACATTCTATTTGAAATAACTCTCTTGCCGGTTGACGTATCTTCGCAAAATTTTCAAACTTTGTGGGGCGCTCCGGTCTGCTCCTACCCTGAAAGTCTCGGGGGGGATTTGTCAAGCGGGGGCCGAGAAAAAAGGGGGGTCCCAAAACGCGTTTTCCCCATGCAATTTTCCATAGGAAACTTTAGACACGGTGTTAGACCTGGCATCCTTGGCGTGGGTCTCCCTTCCATTTTTTATGATGCCT